>PVJA010010879.1:0-56196 GCA_004027025.1 Myocastor coypus
TTCCAAGATTTGGCTATTACAAATTGGGCTGCTATAAACATAGGTGCACAGATATCGCTATGGTATGAAGTTTTCAGTTCTTCTGGGAAAATTCCCAGTAGGAGGATAGCTGGATTGAACGGAACTTCCAATTCTAGTTTTGTAAGGATCCTCCACACTGCTTTCCATAATGGTTGCACCAATCTGCATTCCCACCAGCCCAAGTTACTGACAGACACAATCTCGGAGCATAACATTTCACCCAAAGTTTACTATAATGCATTACGCCTATACAACTGGAACTCTCCCAGGTACTGTGGTCATTGCTAACACCCCTGATTCTTTACAAAAATGGAAAGCACATGTCAGCTGTTAAATGCTCACTTGTTCTCATGTCTGGCAAGCAACCCTTATGCTACAGGTAAGGACTGTTGAGGCCAAAGACATTCAAAATGTACCCCACACCACACAGATGACAGAGAAGCAAGAGTGGAACCCAAGTCTTTCCCCAGACAAAACTAGTCATCTTTCCTTTTCTGTCACTGTCTTATCCTGCAAGTCTACACTAAGCAGAAATCATGAAATTAAATTCTTTCCCATACCAGCGGTTCATTAAAGCTATCTTCACTCATTTCTCCTATTTCCAGTAATTTTAAAGACCCTGAATCATATGATTTACAAACTAATTCTAAATTACCATTGTTTCTGGCTGTGTTGAAACATAATAATATAAGAATAAGAGAGTTTATGTTAAAGTTGATTAATAGAAAACTTGGAGGAAGACACTTACTTGGAACAATATTAAGTGTGCCTGCTGTGTTTTGATTTTAAGGGTTATAAATTGTACTTCGACAAAAGTATTCCTACATATTATAATTACATTCATTTATTTTACAATGACTGTCTTCATTCAAAGAATTTTATTGCTCTCTGTGGTTTTAAGATTAATATGCATGTCCTCAGACGATATCCAGACACATCACTATCCCATAGAGGGAGAAGGAAAAGCTGATCAGCTTTGCCCAGTCCAAGGCTGATTCCAGGAAATTTCTGCATCTCTGATGTTGCTCTTGATGGGGAAGGGCTCCATCTGTAGCAGGGTTCTGATAGTCAGAATGCCCTTCCATACCAGAACCTCCATAGGCAAAAGCATTACATTATTATTCCAGTGGACAAGCTTATGGAAAAAAAAAAAAAAAAACTATCCTTCTATTCCAGCACTTTCAAGAGAAAGCTCTTCTTTGTCAGTGAATAAAAAGAAAGGCAAAAGATGAAAGGGATCATTTTTTGAAAGAAACGAAAAGGCCTTTACAAACAAATACACAAATATAGAAAGCAGAGGAGAAAAGGCGCATTATGTTTGGAATGAAAATAGGGACATAGGATGACCCTATGGACCAAGAGTCTTCTATTACTAATACTGCTAAAATGGGAGGGGGGTGTCCAAAGATGACATAAACAAGACTGACACCAGGCACATAACATATACACACCACAATATCTCCTTCTTGTTGGGGGCGCCAGAACTCTTGAGAGAAAACTCTGTGGAAACAAACTCGGTATGGATGTGTCTCTTTCAAGGAAATAGACACAACAGGGACAGCTGGTAACCAGCCAATGTTTTGGCTTGCTATAAAATCAACCAACTGCCTGGGCGGATTTCTCCCATACAGAGCCTATTTTTAACCTGACTGAATGAAGGATCCTATAAGTACTGGCTACCAAAACAGAACAGTACCAGAAACTGGCCACTCTAGGATGTCAATTGATAACACAGCTCCACCAGAAACAAGCCAATGGAAGCAAGCCAAATCTAACCACAACTCCATTTCTGGACTGAGAATTTCCTGCTAGCAGCACCTTAGCATACAGTGCCAACACAGCAGCTTTCTCTCCTCTCTGATGGCCATAAACATAAAAGGCACATGCCAGAGTAGGCTGTTTTCTTTAAATTCTAGTTTCGGTTGTTTTCATCAGCTCATTTTGAGAAACATCTGTCCAGCCTGGCTCTTGGGGAGATGCTCAAATACAAGTGTCCTCATTTGGATGCTAAAGGACTCTCCTAAGGGAAACAGCAGTCCTCTGAAAGCAAGGAAACCACTATCACACAACTACAGTCCTTGAACTTCCTAATCAAGTGCACAGTGCACAATATGACCCAATTTCAGCCTTAATCAAAAAGAAAAAAAAAAAAAAATGAAAAGAAGCTTGTGTGCTTCACTAATACCCAATTTGCAATGCCATGTTTTTATCCACCATAAGGACGTAAGAACACAGCAACCACTTCGTTGGAGGCAAAAATGGCTCACCCTATGATTGTGCAAAAAGCCACACACAGTTGAACACAGGTTCGTGCAAGGCACATCTGCAAAGGTTCGATGCAGACACAGGGTGAAAATTCTGTAAAACTGTAATTCTGAAAGCACTTCCCAAAAAATGAAAGTATGTTCTCCCCCAATAGAATCCAAGCACATTGATGAACACCTACTGAATATAGTAAACCATGTGTACACTTTCCCCTGGCCCTTCACAACAATTCCCTAAAGTAGGTAATGACCTCATTATAGAGCTGAGGAAAAGGAAAGCCAAAGTAGTCAAAAAGTGCACCCTTGGTTCCGGTAGTGAATTCTCACTGACAGTGTCTGGATCCTTACCATCCTGGCTAGGAGGTGCAGGACTTCTACTGAGCTCTAACTAGCCGTGATCCTGAAAAATCAAATAACTCATAGCAAAATGAGAAAACGACAGCTATGATTTGCTCTACTGCATACTCAGAAGAAAGCTAAATTTCGATGCATTTAAAAATAACTGCCTAGGCATAGTTAAATGATCAAAGCTAGTTCTCATAAGTTTGTACATTTCAGCAATACAAAACTATGCCAATGACATCAAACGCTTAAACTGTCTCTTTTCTGCAAAGCCAATGCGTAAGATACACTGCTTCCTCTGAGAAAGAAGAGCCCTTGCTAGGATTGTTTCTTTACTCTCTTCATTGAAAGAAAAAACCATTTAAAGTCCTGTTGTGAGAACTCGGATACCATTCCAAGGAGCAGAAGGACACTAGGCACGTTTTGAATGAATATACGTGGCTCAAAACCCTCCACGTGTACTGACTACTTCTTCAAACTTAGTCCTCAGACTTTACAGGTTTTAGAGGCAGAGAACGGGGAGAACAACGCAATGATGCATTTCGTTCTTGAGGACTTTGTTTCATCTTTTCCCAGTTTTGTGTATTAAAGTTTGTCAGGGCTTTTCTCAAGTTTCTGGCAGAAACTACTAAGGGTTGAAAGAAAAAATTCTTAATAAACTCAAAGATGAATGAAACTGCCACTTGAAAAGAAAACCAAGATGAGTGAAGGCCCTTTAAAGAGAGCCCAGTGAAGACAACACACAAGGGGTCTTCCAGGGGCGGGGAGGAGGCATACATGGTCCATGAGGCTTCCTGGTCCTGATACGCTCCTCCTCAGGAGCCAAAATCAACACCCAAATAAACACAACAAGCTGTCTTTAGATAAAAATAGCAAAGGCTATTTTCCCCCAACTACTTGCTTTTTCTCATTTTAAGCTTCTCAGCTGATACAAGAAAAGACACCCTTGGGACTTTATGTGCAGCCCTTTCCACATTTGTGAGGCAAGGCGGGTATCTGATTGAAGAACTTAGAGACCTACCTTCAAATCCTTTGTTTTCTGATGGTCTCCTTAGAACCCCTTCACAGATCACAAAAACAGGCAATAGAGCTATATTAGTTCCACTGTTCTCACAAATTCTGGCCACCTACAAAGTTGTCCCCTATTACACTGAGAAGTTCTTATGTGATGATAAAAAGTGAATTTTCTAGTTTTAATAGTATTTCCTTTGCTGAAATGATCATTCTAATCTGCTTACCTCGTCTTGATCATTATATTTATTATGTTGCACAATGTCTTGAGTTCATAATCAACAGATTTTTATCTTTCCTTTTATGACATGGTTCTTCTCATTTCTGTAACTATTATCTGAACAACTGAATAACATCAAATGATATGTGTCTATCTAGGCACATAGCTAAGTGCTTTTTGTTTGTTTGTCTGTTTTGTTTGTTTTTTGCTGTTTTGTGGTACTTGAGATTGAACTCAGGATTTTGTGCTTGCCAGGTAGGTGCTTATTTTACTTAACTATCTTGCCATCCCCTAACTAAGCTGTTTACATATGGACTTTAAAAAAAAAACAAAACTGCAGAATGGTGCACAAACAGCAATAAGTCATGAAAGCTACAAATATTTTCAAAGTAGAAAAAGAAATCATGATACATAGGCTTTTTCCTGGAGAAAGTTACATTCTTTTGTTTTGTTTCCTTTTTTTTGTTGAATTAGTAGAAACTACTACTTGAAAATACACCCAAATGGGCTGGGGAAATAGCTCTGTGTTCTAAGTGGCTGCTTTAAGTGGAAGGACTCAGGTTTGACCTCTGGTACCATATGCCATGCTGGCCCCATGAACCCAAAGGAAGAAAAGAAGAAAAGGAGAGATGGAGGGAGGGAAGGAGGAAGAGAGGGAGAGGGAGAAGCAGAGGGGGACCAAAATGAATTATCTAGCCTTTGGTATGCTCAGGCAACCCGAATGCCATCAGATGGGGCTGCAATAGCCCTGATCGCAGGTTTGTCTGTACTCTTTCTCTGGACAGTCCAATGATGTACTCTCCGAAAGAATCCCCTCACAGAAGGAAGCAAAACCTCTGAACTCTACAGTGCACATTCTGCTTTTGCCATTTGTTTTGCAAGCCTCAGTTTTAGCATCTTAGCCAGGGAGCCCAACTGTACCAAGAGATATCTGACAGGTTCAATATAGGCTGGCAATCAGCTACGTATGGATACTGTAGTGAACAGCAGGCAGCACTCAGAAAACTTAGATAAACAGGTGCTACGGTCATGCTTGGTCCAGATGCTATTATTTTCAGCAAGCACTGTAATGCATGGCTTTGGAATATTCATATTCCTACCACATGATCCACCATGACCCTTGTGCTGCTACACTATTCTTACAGAATACTGAGCTATCCATCCACCGTTAAAGCTGTAAGAGACAGATTAAAAAGTATGCATTGAACTACTTTTGGTCTTAATTGTGTCATCCATGAAATCAGTGAGTTTGTTCAAATAATCTCCGAAGTCGTTTGCAAGACTACTGCTTAATCACTATACATGCCTATGCCCACACTCATATCATTTGACCCATCCACATGCATGCAAGTACAACTTGAACAATCTTCTAGATTTGGTCTGAACATAAGAAACAGAAATAAGGGCAGAAAAATCTCTCTGAAAAATGATGGAATACCAGCAGGTTAGATGGGCTAAGCAGCACATACTCAGAAGAAGACCATGCAGAAGCAAGTTGGGCAGAAACTATGGATCTTGGAATTTGCCAAAATCTGGATATACTCATTATACGAAAACTCTACTGACTTTGAAAGCACTTTGTATGAAAATACTTTGGTACAGTAGTGTTATCTAAGTTATCCTTTCATGCTGTATGGTTTAAACAAATTGCAAGAAACTGGATAATAGCTAACTCACGATCTGCAGGCTTACTTAAAATAACTTGACTCTAATTTCCATTTTCGATTATAAATACTCCTGTGATCTTAGACTAACTTTGTACAAGAAACAACTTTATAACACTTGATTCCCATATATCACACTTATCGCATGCCAAGAATATACTGGCTTGTATTTCAGTAAGGAAAGCTTTGAAATAGTTCCATTCAACACATAATCATGCTATTTTTTCCTTCATATCTGTATCTTTGATTCTAGGACATGCCTTTAGGCTCAGAATTCATTATTTTATTGTTTTCTTTCTGTAGAATTTAGATAGCAAACTAGTGACATCTCTGTACTCTCCTGCATCTTCTTGGTCACGTCCCATTTTTTCACCCTTTCAAGTAGCTCCTAACTAATTTATCAGTGAAATCTTACCGTCATACAGACAGTGACCATGGGTAAGCAAATTACAGTGGGCTACAGAGGAAGAGGCCAGGGGTGGACTGAGCAGCAATCCACTGTAGTAAACAACCCACCACCTCGGTGGGGCACAGCCATATTAATGTTTCACCCGTGTCACTATCTGATGTGGGTCACCAAGTGGCCTGGCTCATGAGCAACCTCAGGCGGCTGCTTCCTCTTAGCAAGTCCAACCTTCTCTAATCCCTGGAATCTTTCACTGGATCTTTTCTTTGGCCTAGAATGCGGACAGAGAGAGTACACAGAAGGCAATGTCAGCCATGAGACCCCTTTTGCTGAGGGGTTGAACAACACACTCCCCACTCTGTAATCACACCCCATTACCCACGGCCATAGCCAACTGCAAGGAATGCTGGGACTTTCAGGCAGCGGTGTGCTACTAACAGGAGACTGTATCGCTGAGCAGCAGTCTCTGCTGGCACAGAAGGATACTTCTGGCCTTACACTTCAATTTCTAAGAACACAGTATGAGGACATTTGCCCACTCCATCAAAAAGTTGTTGTTAGATTCAAGCAATAAGGAACACAAGATACTACTGAAACTATAACATTGTGTATAAATCTGACACTTCGGCCACTAGGCATCCACAGAAGGTGATTTTTCTTTGAGAATTAATGAATACTAACACATCCTTAGCAGTTGCAGGCCTCCTCTTAAACACTATTTCTATGAGAAGTTTTCTTCTACTCCTATTTTCACGCAGCAAGTTCACTCTCTTTGTTGATACCTGCCCCCACAAAAGGTTTTTAAGAGTTAATACAAACCTAAGCAAAAGATAAAAGGAAAAAATGAAGTCAAGATGTAAAACTTTGGACTGGGGAGATAGTTCCATAGTCTAAGTGCCTCCCTGGCAAGTACAAGGACCAAGGTTCAAGCCCCGGTGCCACATGCCATGCCAGCCCCAGAACCCTGTACATGCCATGCCAGCCACGAAAACAGGGCTTGGTGGCACATGCCTATAGTCATAGTTTGTAGGCAGCTAAATTAGATAAAAAATACTATAGGTAGTCAGACAGGGCCAGGCCCTCAAGGAGACAGGATGGAAGGCAAGGTGACTATACAGCTTTACAAGAGGCAGACACCCCTGCTGTGGGCCAGACCTTAAGACAAAAGAAAAAAAACAAATGTAGCCACATACTTTCCTAAGAATGCGCATCAGCGATTGATATTCTAAATAGGTATCAATCACCTTAAAAGAGCCTAAATGAGTCAGCAACCCAACCCCCAATAGCAGAGACCCTGTTGCAGATTCATGCCCAGAGACTCCCTCCCTATTGGCTATCGGCTTTAATCAATTTTACCTGAGCAACTGCGTGTGCATCCTCATTGGTTGGCCGTAGTTTTGTCCCACCTCATGCACACTAAGCGAGTTTCCATGGTTTTTACCTTAGACCTGCCCCATGGTATGATTTTGCACTATAAAAGTCCTTGGAAGAGATAGTGTCTGGGGAACCACCCACTCGGGACCCCCCTCCAGTCCCTCTCTCGGACAGGAGCTTTCTTTCCCTCAATAAATATGTCCTGCTCATTACTTCGGTTCGTTCCTAAAATTCATTCTTTGGTTTTAGAGAATACGAACTCATCCCAGGTACTTTTCAGGTTGGAGTCAGTTTTCCCTATATCATTTGGAGGTTGCCTATTGGAGGTCATCTACCCCACATCAGTTTTTTGTTCCTGACTCACTAGCCCTGGGGAAACTCAGGCAGGAGGATCACTACAAATCCGAGCTCTATAGTGAGATCCTATACCAAATACATACACACATACATACACACATACATACATACATACATACATACATACATAAATAAATATAATAAAAAAAGATGTAAAACTTGCACTGTAAGTAGGCTCACTGCTCAGCTACAGGTCCTATTTATCCACAGTATGTTTAAACTAATTAATTGCTACTGTTTGTTGTCAACTGAGCCAGCTTAAAATTAATTAAAACTTCCAATCATAATCTATGATTGTGGTATTATACGTGATTAAGATATTACATGTGATACATATATTATGTGCTGGGCAGGTCTGAACCAGCTCATGTCCTGTGTGTCCAAAGTTTTATACACAGTTTCACAGCACTTCCTGTTGCCTCCCCTCCGGCTACCACCACACTCACCCACACAACCAGCTGAGTTAATCATGGCTATTTCCTGATACTGAATAGTGAGGACTGGCGCAACACCTCTGCGCTCCCCTTATCTTTGGTAGACCTGAAAGAACCCTTCTGCCTTAGGCAGCTCATTTACCTTTTACAAAAAACAAGTCATCTTTCTCCGTGGTGATCTTTCTCAGCCTGGAGAAACCAGAGCAAAGAACCTGAATCCCAGTAGCACGTGACCACTGAAATGAACTGGGTCACTGAAGTGTTAGCATCTGCTCAGTCATTGCGTTCACTTGAACTCTTACTCCTCTAGAAGTGAGGACAGGGATGCAGCCGGGCTTCCTTAGGACACTCCTTCTATGGATGAGGCTCACATCCATCAAGTAATGTCCACATTCAGCTTAAGTGATGGCGCAGAAGGCAGTGAGATTCCTCTCTGCCTCTGAGGAAACACAGCATGTTAATGGAGACAAGCGAGCTGTTCCCACGGTGGGGCGGGGGGGGCGTGAGGGAAGTGCTCTGTATGCCTCTCAATGTGCACTGGTCTGAGAAGCAAACTGCAAATACACCACCACCCAAACAGCACGTTATGCCAGGTCACGCTGCTCACCACAGACCTGCCGATGACACCCAGGTTCTTCCAACCACCAGGCCAGACATACTACCCCAGGAAAACAGCATATAAAAATCCCATTAACTTTTCACAACTTAAATGTATCTTTACTCTAAAAGACCATGAAGGCCGGGCGTGGGGGCACACACCTGTAATCCTAACACCTAGGAGGCTGAGGCTGGAGGATCATAGCGAGTTGGAGACCAGCCTGGGCTACAAAAGTGAGCTCCAGGCTAGCCTGAATTGCATAGTGAGACCCTGCCTCAAAAACATAAAAATAATTAAATAAATAAACCATGAAGATCCCATCTCTGGAGCACAATCCGCAGCGCATGCTATTCCAAGGGAACGCCTGTGCCAGAAATATTCTACTGCTTGCACGTTTAAGATTTACTCTCCATAGCCGGGCGTGGTGGCTCACGCCTGTAATCCCAGCACTTGGGAGGCTGAGGCAGGAGGATCGGTGTGAGTTCGAGACCATCCTGGGCTACCAAAGTGAGCTCAAGGCCAGCCTGAACTGCATAGCGAGACCCTGTCTCAAAAAAAAAAAAAAGATTTACTCTCCATAATAAGGGAAATCTCGGGATATCTTACTTGTATGTACGAAGATCATCTAACAATAGAAAGTAAGGCAAAGTATTTCAAATAAGAAAATATATGTATTACACAGAGCTAGCATTTTTTTTTTAAAGTATGATTGAAATAATTTTGTGGAAAACAGGTTGCTACCTCATGTGACTGCAGAAGAAATGGGAAATCTGAGCAGAAAGTAGCCCTGGGCAAGAAAGAGAAAAGGCGTGGATGGTTTGTTTGTTTGTTTGTTTGTTTCTTTAATAAAACAAAAGCCACAGAAGTAGACAATTTCGGGAAGCCTCTGACACCAAAAAGCACATTTACACAGAAAACATTCATACTAACGGCAACTTCAAAAGAAGGAATCTGATGAAAAATCTGACTTCTACTCATTCCCACCACAATATAAATAAATGCTCAAGGATTTAGTTTTTTTTTTTTTTTTTTTTTTCCTGGAAAAAGTTAAATTTACAAGAAAAAATACTTCGGAGTAGAACTTAAAGGTGCCTACCAGAAAAAAAAGATGAAAATAACAAAGAACAACATATTCTCTTCAGGATTAAAACACTCGGTGCCTACAAGTGCCGCAGAAGACTAGGCGTGGAGAAGGAAGCAAAACTCACAAATGCAAGTCCTGATTTCCTTTTGAGCTGCGTGCAATAAATACCTAGTATCCGCTGACATGCGCACTGTGTCCACCGGTTCATCTTTTCTCTGGCTAGCTTTTATATTCGCTCCTAGCTGAATATGCGAGGCCTTGCAGCTCTTCACGCCGGACCCTACTAGCTTGGGATGTAAGCTCTGCTGTCCTTCCTAGGTGTCTTGATCAAGGCAAATCTGTTTTCAGAGCCCTCTACTAAAAGTGGGTTAAATAATTAAGTTAACATTCTCTCCCATAAAAACTGGAGGAGCAGGGCTTCCTGGGTGACTCAGGGACAGCACCCAGGGCTCTGTCTCCTCCCACCCTTCTGTCCACACTGCCTTTCTCACTGTGTCCGCGCCACTTTATAGATTGGCTCCTCCAGGTCCCCAGATGCCTCCCGCAGTCCCCAGCACCACATACTGAAGAGACACTTCGGAGCACCTCTGTCTTGGTCCCCTTCCCTGGATTGCCAATGCATTCCTTTACAATTTCTCCAGCAGTTCTCCCCTCAGTGCCTGTCTACCACAATGGAATCCAGTGCCCATGGTTAAATACATCACTGAGGTGACAAGTGAAACCACTACATTTTTCTTTTTTCTTTTTTGCGGTACCAGGGATTGAACTCAGGGCCTTGCACTTGTCTGGCAAGTTCTTATTCTACTGAGCTATCTCCCCTACGTTTTTCTTTAAACCAACAAAATAACCCTTTAAGATCTAGCCTGGCCTGACAGACACAGCCAATAGGAATGAACATAGAGAAATAGAAATCCGAGTAATGGATTAGCAATCAAGAAATAGTGCCTAGTTTACTCCAGTTAGGCAACCCGTAATGTCTTTCAACAGTCTGTTTACGAGCATGGGCACGGCGGAATAACAATTTCCGTGATAAGCAGCCATTTTTACTGGAAGGTCAGTTGTAGAAATGCTTGCTTGTACCTTGCCTTGCTGCTGATAGTGGCACTGCTACTTTTCCATCCATAAATCAAAGCTATTACAACTGGATCTGACAGAACCACAAAATTCCAAGGCCGAAGATCCTTGAAGATCAATAAACAGATTTCTGATAGATCAAATTAGCTCTTGAATGGAGCAATCATGCTCACTATTGAGAACAGTCTTCAGTTGAAGTCTTTGTTTTTGAATATTGACTTTTCTTACATTGCAAATAAATGTAGAGAATGCAGGGGTCATTCGTGCACACTTGCTTGCTAGCTAACCTGTCTTAGACTTGGTTGAACTTTTAAATCAAACATCTGCTCCAAACCTGTCTAGAGAAAAACAAATGTTATTGTCTCTTTCTCTATATAGGTTTCTCCTTGATCCCTTAAAACAATGCAGTGCCTAATATAACACGGTGAAAGTCCAGTCCCGGAAGCAGGAGGCAAGCCCCGCCCTCGCGGAGGCCACGAACCTCTTGGGACCGTGCACCAAAATCCACCTCTGCTTTGTTTTTCAGGACAGAAGTGGAAAGGGCATAGGACAGGCAACAAGCAGACGCGGCTCAGCTGGCCTTGCAGGGAGGCCAATTTGCTGTCACGCGCCCTCCCTTTTTAACTCACAGGCAAGGGGCTAATTATCACTCATAAAATCCAGCTTCTTCCCACTAGTTCATCAATCCATTCACTTTATCCATAAATATTTCTTGAGCACTTATTGTGCCGGGAACTACCTGAAATTCCAGGGTTGTAGAGATACAAGCAGACTGATTTCGACCCTGGGGTTAGTAGGAAAGGTAAGAGATAAGAAAGGAATCGGAATGCAAAGTGCTCTTCGCCTGTTGCACAGTGATGGTACTCAAGAAAGAGAAGAAGGAAACTCCGTTGGCAGGGTGCAAGGAAGCCGCTCGCATGAGGGACAGGAGAACACACAGTGCCAGCAGCCCCAAGACAGGAGCGTCGGAGGCACAGGTGCAAATGCTGTAAGGTGCAACGCAGGATGGAGGGGCCGCAGGGAGGCTGGTCATTGAGGTCCGAGTGAGACAAGAGAACGAGCTTACATCCTCTGTCATGGGAATGAAGGAGTTTAATCATTCTATGGATTCCAATAAACTGCTTGTGCTCCGGAAGACTATGGGAACTGTAGGAAGGGCTGCTTTTGCAGAATGCCTGCCCAGTGGATCGTCAAATACGGTGGCTATGACGCAAGGCGTGCAAAGGAAAGCGGTGCCCTCTTGGGCTTCCTAACGATTTCTTTCTTTCAGTTTCTGGTTCGTTTGTTTTTTGATTATTAAGCAAATCTCAAGGAGACTGAAGCAGGAGGATTCCAAATTTGAGTGTAAACTGAGTCTCTCAACAGTTTGGGAAGTCTAGGGCTGGCCAAATAGCTCAGTGGATTAAAGCGTGTGCAGGGGCCGGGGGGCTTGCTGAGACAGCAAAGGGGACTGGGTGTGGTGGTGCGCACCTGTAATCCCTGCTCTTGGGAGGCTATAAACAGGTAGATCACTAGGAATCCAATAGTGAGACCCAGAACACCCTGTAGACTCTTCCCTAAAAATTAATATATATATTAATTAATTAATATATATCTTCCCTAAAAATTTATTTGTTAAAAGTACAATGGTCACTTCTGCACACTGTTGACACTGGGCGGAAATAAGGCCTTTCAATTCCATTCCACTATCGCCAGCTTCCTAAGCAACAAGGAATGGGTCATACAGCCCTGTAAGTACTGACTACAGAATTCTTACTGAGGCTTTAATACTGTGCACAGGCTACTGTTTGGGGATATTCTAAAAGGTTACTGTATATGAGTGGTTTATGAATGGGGCACACATCATTGCTCAAAGCAGCACCACTGTTCAGAAGAATACATAACAATTACTCAAGACTTTCTACAGAACTTACACTCTTCAGTATGGATTATCTGTTGCCCACGGAGGAGAAGCCACTGCCAGGTGGCCAGCTCCATGCCTCGGCACAAGCCCACAGGATCAAGGACGACCAAGTACTCGATAGAGGATGCGGCCAGTGCCACGGGAAGAGGGAAGCCCAGAAGCAGCAGCTGCACTGGGCAGAAGGCATGGGCCAGCTGCACCAGCTCCAGGCATAGCCTAAGACTGCTGTAAAGGCACCACGCAGCACAGACTTTGAGCAGGCATGACTTTTCATTGTAAGATGGACTGGGAAGAGAAATCCAGGCAACAGCCGCTACACCACCCCGAGAGTTCAATTAGGTGCTATGTCCAGAAGAGGTTACCTTGCATGAGGCGCGGCCAGAGGACACCGACACTGCACCTTCACCCCAGTATTAGGGGTTGCCTGCAACCCTGAGCAAGAGCCAGCGACGGACTGAGGGTCAGGGCTAGACACAGAGCCTGGGAGATCCCCTGAATGCTCACACTCAGGCACAGAAAACACAGGCCTGCAACCCATGCTGGAAGGCCAGCTTTGGCAGCTACTGGCTTTGCAGGCAATGGCACCAAGGGCATTGGCTGTCTGGAGTCCTCCCTTGCTGCCCCTGGCCAGCAGACATTGGGGGCTCCTTGCATTTCCAAGCAACAAGGTGAGTTGATAGTAGGACTGGGTTTAAGTAGTGGCTGTGCGCTGGAATTCACAGACTGGAAAGACTGGGCTGCAGGGTTCACCTCGCCAACTCCAAGGCTGCTGAGTGGGGCAGAGCACATTCTGACTTCCTAGATTCCAAGCTTGCAAGTCCTGGAAACCACTGATTTAGAAACGCATGTAGAGCTGGAGAGATAGCTCAGCAGCTCTAAGCACCTGCCTGGGCATCCTAAGGAACCAGTTTCAACATCTGATGTAAGCCATGCTGGCCACTGAGACGGGCCATGGTGGCACACACCTGTAATCTCAGCACTGGGCAGGCTGAGACAGAAGCATCACTAAGAGTCTGAGCTGTACAGCAAGACCTTGTACCAAATGAATGAATGAATGAATGAATGAATAGATTAATTAATTAATTAATGATTTAAAAGCAAAGACATTAATATAAAATTTTTGATGTTTTTTTTTTTATCTTCATGGTCTTGTTCATGTTTTTCTGAAGTTTGGTGGGGTTTTTAATCCTCCATTTTCCATTTTGTTTCTTGGATTTCTCTTGCTTCTTACCTTCTTTTCTTTTTTCTTTCTTTAAATTTATTTTGGGGGCCCGGCAGGACGGCTCAGTGGTCTAAAGCCCTGCTTGGGAAAGCTTGGGCGGCTTCAGGGACTGTGGTTCGATCCCTGGCTCCACATGCTGTGCCATCCCTGCCCTCTGGGTGGGCTGAGCCAGCCATAAAAATGAGTGAATAAACAAACAAAGGTTGTGAAACAAGAAAAAAATAAATAAATAAAAATTTTATTAAATAAATAAATAAATTTATTTTGGCTTACCTTTCTTTTCTGGCTCTCTCTTTGAATTTGTTGCCGCCTTACTATTTCAGCTCCTTTTTTTCTTCCTTAGTTTCCTTTTAGTATTTTTATATATTTTCTTATCACTTGTAATATTTTTGTTACTTCTAAAAATGCAATTAATTTCCTTTGATGCCTTTACAGGATTCTTTATTTCAATTTTCTCATCTGGTTGTATTCCATCACTTAGTTGTTCAAAGGAATTTAGCTTTTTCATTTTTCTGTTCCCCAAACCCACTATCAGTACTAGCAAAAGGACTAAGCTTTCTGAATCTTTAGTTAACTGTATGTTATTATTATCCTACTTACATTGAAAGTAAAGTTGTTCTATTTAGAAGATATTCACTGTTAAGTTAATATCTCATTTGTCTTAAAGCTCATATGCTAATTATAGATTTCTGTGCTTAAGGGTGGCAATGCATCTCAGGGTTTGTCAATATCCAGTTTACATTTGACATGGCCGCTTTCACTACTATTACTACAGTATAGGCAGCACAGTTGCAGGCATCAATTCATTTTCTCTGTACACTAATACGTGGGTTGTCTAGGGGCCATAAACAAGACCGCAGGCCCTTCCCAGAGAAGTGGGTATTGCACTCTAAATAAAGTACAGGGCCCTCTCCCAAGTGACATGAAGAAAAGGGGTCTTCACATGAGAAATAAAAATTTTGCTCTACAGCCAAGCTGCAAGTCTCAAACATAAAAATAAGCAAGCAAACACAGTTGCTCCAAGATAAGGAAAGGCCTCCCAAATCTCTCAGCTCACAGCATGCTGAACACAGGGCATCAATGCAAGCAATCCGAAAGCCACACAATGGAATTGTTCAAAAGGATACCAAGGGAAGTATCAATCCAGATCAACAGGATATTTGGCAAGTTCACAGGGGATGTAAGTAAACTGAGATTGGGCCAATTAAACCAATCCGTGACTGTACGGAAGGGACTAATGAAAACTAGCCCATGGCAAGCAAGATAGCTCAGTGGACTAAGCACCTCCTTAGGCAAGCACAAGGACAGGGTTCAATCCTCCACACCACTTGTAGTGCCAGTCCTGCTTCCAGGTACGCTGAGCTTATGACCAAGACTGAGCATGGCAGCACATGCCTATCATCCCAGCACTGGAAAGGCTGAAAGCAGCAGGATCACTATGAGTCTGACCAGCATAGTGAGACCCTGTGTGGAATACTTTTAAAAAATAAAAAGAAAAGAAAAGAAATTCATGGAAATTGACCAAACCAGCACTCTAAGAATTCTAAAGGATATCCTAGAAAGAGAAGATGCTACCAATACTAAAATGTTGAAATAGACAAGGTAATCAGTGAAGCAGGAGGAAAGAATGAAACCAAGAACCTCAAAACAGTGCAATATCAGGAATAAACAGCATTAGGATAAACGGCTGACCACTTGCAAGAGACTGAAGCTGGAACCTGACCTCCCACCATGTACCATACTAGAAGCAAAATGGATCCAAGGCATAAGTGTAAGTGTGTTAAAATAAAAACAACCTGCTCAGACATAAAAGAGGTAAAACTTCTGAACTCCGGGGTAGGCAAAGACTTTCTGAATCATACCCTGTTGCACATGGAATGGTACTAGGAACCAACCAAGTGAAACATAACAAATTCAAAACTTTCTGTAGAGCAATGGAAACAACAGAGAGAAGATAGTTAGATGGATAGATAGAATGGGGGCATTTATTCCTCAGACAGAGAAATTACCAGTAGAATACATTTCAAAACTTAAAAATACAGAGTGCTCTCCAAAGACCCAACCAAAAAACCAGGCAACTGAAGTGTCCAGATGTATCACAGGAGCAGATATCCAAATGGGCAATAAACACATTGAAAACTGTGCAACACCCCTATCTGGGATTCCAATTTACCCCCAAAATAATGGTCAGCGGGACATGAAGTAATAACAACTGTTGTCAGTGCCACCGAAAAAGCAAATCTATCTTCTTGGTTAGAATTTAAGCTACTATAATCCCTATGAAAATCAGTATGGCAAGTCCTCCGACAATCAAAATTCAAAATCCCATTTCATGACCTACGTATTCTCCTTCTAGGTAAATTCTACCAATAACTGAAAACGTCCTCTTAGAATGCTATATGCATACCCATCCTTACAGCCCCACAATTCACGGTCGCTAAATCATAGAAGCAGCCCATATGTCCATAAAGAAAGTGGGATATTCACATGCAAAGGAGTTCTTCCCTGGCATAAAGAAAGATAAATCTGAATCATTTGTGAGGAAGTAGACACACCTGGAGGCTCTAAGGTCAACTGGTATAAATCAGGCACACAGCCTAAATATCAAACCAAAAACAAAGAGCCTAAAGAAAGACACAGTAGAAAGCAGGGAGACTGACCTTTTTCATGTGGAAAAAGGATTCCAGAGGTAGAGAGAGGGGAAGAGAAAGGAGGGAAAAGGAAATGAAAGAGGAATTAAGATGTAATGGGCCAAGGAGATAGCTCAGGAAAATAAGTGCATGTGCCAACTTCACGAAAAAAAATATAAATCTTAAGTAGTGCAAAATATACTAATTTTTTAAAAAAATGAATTACAATTTAGGCAATTTTATTTCTTAATTTTCCAGCCATCATCATAAAATACATAAACTCATGAAATACATGGCCACAGGAGGTTGTCCATTTCTGAGGTCAGGAACAATATGGTTTGTGTCACTCTGTAGTCTCTACTGCAAGTAAATTATTCCCAGGTCCACAATACGCACTCAGTATAAATGAGTAACATTTTATTATCTAAGGTTTTATGTAATTACAGGCTTTGCACGGTTTTCACTTATGGGAAGGAGTTTAAAATTTTACTTGCATACAATACATACAGATCCAAGCTGAGCACCAGGCATGGTGGCCCACTGCTGTAATCCCAGCTCTCAGGAGTTTGAGGCAGGAGCACTGTTGTGAGTTCGAGACCTGCCTAGACTACATACATGAGCTCAAGGCCAGCCTGCACTGCACAATGAGACAAAAAAAAAAAGAAAGAAAGAAAAAACAAGCTGATCATTTAAATACTGTACAGATCTTAGTAATGACATACGCCACATTCCCTACACACAGCACTCCTACAGTGGGTTGGAAGAGTTGGTCACTTCTGCTGGAGTAACGGTGTAGCTTCTGAGAGTGCAGAAGTTTGGAGAACTCTAGGTAGGTCAAGTACCAAGGACAGAAGACACTGGCATTGCAGGCTTACTTTAAAGTCTTTCTCAAGGGCCAGTATCCCCGCTCTAATACAAGTGGATTTCATGTGATGGGTAACCCTAAGTGCAACCTGCATACATTCATCAAGTGGCTAGATGTCATCATTCCTCTGTTATTTTCTGTTAAAAGTTTCTTCTACATTTATACTCGACCAAAGCTCTGTTTAGTTTCCTATAGAACCACAAATTGAATCTGCTGCAGGAGCTTACATTCAGTTGCATCCTGATGGCACTCTACTCTTATGACCTTATGTTGAAATTTCCTGAAAACTGTCCCCAGGCAGCACATGCAGAAACACTCTGCCTTTTTAAAAGAGAAATTAGATAGCTTGGTACCAGTCACTGTGGTTTGGGATTGTGGAACGCAGCCTGGCCCTTTGTTTGCACTGCTTCTAATGTGCCCCATAAGTATCTTCTAAATACCCTATAGCCAAAAAAAACTTGTTCAAAGTCATAAAAGGTAGTAAGTTATAGCATCCCAAAAGGAAAACAAGGCAGGCCTTGGAATTTTCAGAATGCTTGGGATGGAAAAAGATAAACCACAATTCACAGTGACTAAATGTGGAGGTCCAAGGGTTGCCATCATAAACAGAGGAACCATGTGTAGAAAATTGTTTCCAAATATTTGCTGCCCTCCTAATACCCACTGCTGCGTGTGACCATGTAAGCTCATAATGTCTCATTACAGACAGAGCTTAGCTGCCTCTCAGAAATGGGGCCATATGACTTGGCTTGGCCGACAGCATCCTATATTCTAGGTCTAAACAGAGGATTTCAAGGGAACTGGGGCAGAATTCACACTTAATTGGAAGGCAATGCGGTCCTTGTGTGGAGACTCAAAATCTAAATCCGAAAAGAAACACTGCAATGACAATAAGCATCATCTCAATCCTCTCTCCCCCAATTCTGCAGAACACTTTCGGCCACAGGGCAAATCCTTCAAGAGGAAACAACACCCACTTGAAAGTGTGAGTCCTCTTTTGTTCCTTGATTAAAGGATAGACTTCCAATGCCTTCTCTGAATTGTTGTTATCTCAAAATGTGTAACCTTTCTTCCTAACTCCTGAATAATGAGAAAATACAGAATTTGTGATGCTGTGAGTGAATTTCTAACAACTAATGAAATTCAGATGCACTGTATAATGAGTCCTCATTTTCTTTATGAAACCTATCAGTTCAACTCTTTGCCTTGAAGACAGATGCTCAACAGTCGCTCTGGCAAGTTATTAAATCAGGTTTAGGGTTTTATGCAAGGCCTTTCTGCATATCCGCCACAGAAGGAAGGGCCGGGCAAAGAGACTCAGTCAACACGCTGCACACAACTACAGGGATAGAAGATTAATTCCTGAAATTGTCTAAGTAGGTCGTGTTCTCCACCAGTAGTTTTCACTGTATTAGAAGACATTTTCCCCATATACCCTTAAACAACCAGAGCTGAAGCTCAATGCTATAGGTCATTTAGAGTGTAGCCACTTAACAATGGAAAAGGGAAAATAAACTGAGCCCAGTGGGCATTTTTAAATAATCTTTAAAACATTCTTGATACTAAAGCAAATGTTTCTGATTTGGAACTCTGCTTAGTTAAACCAGGGAAATTCATGAATACGATTTCATGGACTGATGTGAATGTTTAATATGCTAGGTAAGCAAGTTGTAAGCTGTCCTCTCTGGAGTGTCATCTAGTTCTGAGACCTGCAGTGGTATAGTACAACACCCACAGTCCGTTTACCATTTTACATGATCAGGTGGGACAGTTTTCATTCAACGACATAGAAAGCGCAGCAGGAGTTCTTCATGTGAACAGGGAAAAATACGCAGAAATGACCACTTAGAGCATTAATTATCATTAATTATGGATTAAATTGTTCAAGTTAAAACATCTATGAATAACACCTTCTGTGCGCTCCATGTTTTGGACAGCACACAATTTCAAATATCAAGAGATACTGAGCATTCAATTCTAAAGTATATAGCAGCCATATCATTAAAATATAGGGCATGCAACACATAAGCAATTTCTGACCAGCAGTACAATGGCCAATGATCAATGTTTTTTCAAAAATTTATTACCATGTCCCCGTTGAAGTAATTAATATTTTCTTGATTTCAGTCACTTTTTACAAATACTACTTGCAACAGTCTATCAGTGTATATCTTAATGGAAATTACACGACTATTTTTAAGCTATATTGTTGGGCTAGTGAGATAGCTCATAGACTGAGAGCTTGCTTAGGCAAGTACATGGACTGAGGTTCTATCCCTGGTACCACATGCTGTGCCAGCCCCATGCCAGGGTGCACTGGGCCAGTCATGGAGACCAGACGTGGTGGCACATGCCTGTAATCCTAGCGCTGGGGAGGCTTAGACAGGAGGCTCACTAGGAGACCGGGCTATATAGTGAGACCCTGTACCAAATACATAAAAATTAAAATAAACTACATGGTTACTATCATTTGATAAACTGGGCTGTCGTCAATAAAAATGCATATAAATTGTTATTTATTATACTATAGTAAGCCTTACTTTCTCCTTAAAATGTTGACTCTCAAGCAAATATCAAAGGCATCTTTTCCATTGCAGAAATTTCACAAATGCCAAAAAACTTCTGTAGCATCACAATGTACCAGAAGTCACTTCCACTGTTGAGTACCTTCCTGGATGGATGCTAAATATTACTCTTTTACAAGGCTCTGCAGTACCCCCAAATTCTGCTGTTAACAGCAAAGCTGTATCATGGTAGCTGGTATTCTAAGGAGTGAAAGCCACTGAAGTAAAATGAATGCACCGAACTAAAGAGCTTTGGTCACCATCAATGTTGTACTCATTTGTTAAAACAGAGAGGCAATGGAAGGATATAGTGTTGGAAATCAAATCCTTTCATGGAGAGTAATTCGAGAAGCCCCAGATGCTAGCATCCCTAAACTGAGAATAGACACACAAACTAAAACAAAAACAAAAGTCTGAGGTTACAGCTGAAGTTGCATTAACTCTGACTTAGCACCTTCAGACAACCTTTAGCTGGCATCTAGGTTAATAAAACACCAACTATGTTCACTTGAGGTACCTCTATCTTATAAATACCACTGCCTTTCTGTTCACAGTTTAATTTACATTCACAAGGAATGATCCAACAGTTAGAGAACTGTGATGAAACTAAAAATTTTATCTCAGTGCCATCACATAGGGGGTAAGTGAAGAGTTTGAACTGCCTTGGGGGAAAAGAAGTTTACATCCTGCAGGAGGAGAATAATGCATTTAGTGTTTCAATTCAGTTAACATAATGATAGGAAATGCTTATGTGTTCAGTACATACATAAATGCAGGGTCTTACTGTACCGATCTGACTTGTAGTGATTCTTCTGTTTTCAGCCCTCCAGAGCTGGGATTGCAGGCGCACGCCACCACACCCAGCCTCATTTGTGGTTTCAGCACACCCTGCTACACTCTGCCGAAGCAGCCACTTTAACCCACCGAGCTATCAGGCTGGCCCTAGGAAACGTGGCTCTCTCCAAGGGCAATGATCCCCCACTTCTTCCTTTCCTCAGCTGGATTGTCTCTTTCTTATTCTGTGCCTTCTTCATGCCCAGGTAATTTTCCCATTTTGTTTTGGTTTTGGTTTTCGTTTTGATCCATAATCTATCCAAACATTCTGCCATGTCCCTTCACTACTGTACCAATAACTGCCATCATTAGGAACAGAATAATTGAAATCGAAGTTTTTTTTTTTTCAATAAACTTCCCATTTCTGCTTTAATTTTAGAGGATGAAATTTTTTCTGCCTTTTTGAAAAGAATAAAACAGCGCCAAATTATTTCCTACTAATACTAATACGGGGTTGCCTCAACACAATTTTAATAAATACAGCTACACACTTGCCGTTAGGGCAAATATGGAAGACCTAGCAGACAATTTCCCTTTCATTTCATGTCTGCTCGGTTACTTAGCATGTGCTAGCTATGACACCTTTGATACTTTCTGTTCCCATTTAGCTTGTCCGGCTTTGTAGTTCCTGCCAGCAACTTGTTTTATTTATAGAATTTTCCAGCGGGCCAGGTTTCAGCCAAGTGTACAAGACTTGTGTGACCCTTGGATTAATGTTGGTTTTAACATCACACATGAAGCAACAGCCTGGGCTCTGCCTGGCTTAGAGGCTCCTCTCAGAATTGAGCATCGAGCTTACCTGGTGCACCCCAACTTCTGCTTTGTCAGCAATCATTCTTTTATTCTTTCTTCTTCCTCACTTGCATTAGCCTAGTTGATACTCACTAATTTGCACAATGAACATTTACTGATTGCTGCCACATCAGATAACTAAACTAATGAAAACACATCTCTGTTTTCAGAAAATTTCAGTTAAGGTGAAATACAGAGGCATAACATAGAATAAAAAACAGTGAAAGTTGTGTTACAGAAGACAGCAGTGACACCCAGATGGTGCTACTTGGGTCTTTAGAGGGAGACATAATACAAGAGAGATAATACAGCTTCGCCTAAAAGCAGGAAGGAAGGGGATATTTTAGACATAATAAGCACCATGAAGTCAATTCGCAAGACATGAAAACTTTTTTTAAAATTTATAAACATAACCTCACATGCTGTGGGGAAACTAGGTCAAAGAGTAAGAGTTGAATCTACCTGCAGGAGGACCAATCAAAGAGCAGATCATAAACACATGGTAGGCAGACGGGTCTACAGCGACTGGGAACTTGCAGAGTTACGTAGCCTTCCTTCCAGGCCACACATGCACAGTCATGTTGCACACATATTCTTTGAAGAGATCAGCAAAACAGAGGAGATTATAAAGTCTAGACGCCTGTGGCTCAGTTTTCTTTGTTAATAAGTACTTACAACATGACATCAGAAACATGTTACTTTGAGTTCCATGTGCTGAGGATAAAGGAAATGAATCCCTTCAGATTCTCAAATTTGCTGTATCCTTCTTCTGCCTTGAACAATCATTCCACTCCAACACTTCTGTCCACTCTGTACCTGTCCACTGAAGGCATCACTGCCTCGAACATTACCAAATCCAGCGGGTAATTTTCAGAGGCCTTCATAGCTCCTGAGCATGATTTCCCTGTGGTTTGCATCAAGCAGACTTCTCATCTATTGCTTCTCTTTCTCTTTGCCCTATTCTCATCCTCTGTCAACTGGAAATCCTCAAAGATTGCATCTTGAAACCTAGGTGTGAATTCTGCCCTTAGGTGACACTGTTTTCTCCATTACTCTGTTACCAGTTCCATGCCAGAAGCCAATGAAAGGATCTCATGCAGCCCCAGCCTCTCCTGAGGTCGGCATCGGCACTGTAAGGCCAATCATACATGAAGGCCCCTGCCAATAGAGTAAGCACCCAAAGCAAGCTCAAGATTCTTTCCCACTCAGCACCAAAACCTTAGCTGCCTTCAGTGTTTCCAACTGACACTAATCACCCAGCCTGCTGTTCAGACTACAAATGTGGAGTTACCCTTAACACTCTCTTCTCTCTCGCCCTCTACAGGGCCAGAATCACCTTATTACCATTTATTCCACCTTTCTGCACATTTCTGAAGTCCCTTTTCAGCAGTCATTACGTTTCCTTGCTTCTCATTTGCATTGTCTCAGCCTAGTTGAGATACACACACACACGCACACACACACGCGCACACACACACACACACACACACACACACAACAGTACTAGGGACAAAAGCCAAGGCCTTCACACTGAGCTATTTCCACAGCTCTTTTTAAAAACAAAGAATTTCAAGTCTTGCAAGAAGACATATTCCAGCCCAGACGACTCTGCCCTACAAAACTCTCTTTCAAGTTCAATGGAGAAGTGAAATACTTCCAGGACAAAGAACAATTAAAGAATTTCATGATGGCAAAGCCAACCCTGCACGGTTACTGAAAGATATTCTACAGAGGTATCAAAATGACCACAACTTCATAAAGGAGAATGGAAAATACCTACCAAATAGGGTAAACAATCAAACACAGGAGAAAAGGAGGTATACAAAAGCACTCTTTCAAATATTCTTTTGTATACAGCAGCAGAATACGTCCATCAGCATATTCTACAAATGGACTTCTCCTGTACTGGATGGGTCATGATTCTGTCTGGTTCTACAGGGAGGATATCAAGGAAATGGCAGTAGCTCAGTCCCACAAGTTGACACCCGGCCACCAGTAAGCATCATGGACACTGTCCATGTCCACAACATACTAGAACTTTGTGCGATATCCTATCCCCAAACTTTTAGAAGTTCTGGTCGTATATTCACCATATGCTATACTTTATTCTTAGTAATTATTTACGGTCATGGAAACTGTTTCTTAGCTGATATCTCTGTATATATTCACATATTCAAATCCTATGAGAGTACTCTGAATTGATTACAGATTGGTACATATGATACACACCATGCTGGTCTCTAAGTTGGACTCATGATTTGATTTGAATTTTGGAATGTTGTTTTAAAATATTTAATTTAATTTTAATTAGTATTTAATTAATTTTCTAAATATTATTTAATTATACTTCTCATTTTATGTATCTTTGACTTACAATCTACTTATAAGGCACGGTATGATATTTTCTCCTAGTATTAGAAACTATACACACACACACACAGACACACACACACACACACACACACACACACACACAAAACAGAGGTAGGATAGATATACAGCTACTTTGTCTTAGTTTGTTGAGAACAAAAGTTTGTACTAATATTGTTTAGACAAGATATCCGGTCTGCATCTTGTCCTCTACTATGAAGACAACAAAAGGCATGGCATTATCGTAACCATCCTACTAATCTGCTTTGAAACTCTTTTATTGTTATTTTATCTTTTTTCATTAAAATGAATAAAAAATCAATTTAAAAAATTAAAGATTGGGTCTCCCTAAGTCACGAATTGCCAGGCTGAGCCCAAATGGTGATCTTCCTGCCTCAGCCTTGCACACTGCGAAGGCCACGGGCTCCACCCACTTCTAGCTCCAGAGCTACCACCATTGCTGCTGACTGCAATCGCCAGCCCTTACGCTCTTTCAATCACATGCATTCTCCCTCAGGAACACAGCTCCTAACAGTTCAAGAGAACACTACAAGGCCAGCAAATACCCGGAGGCCACCGTGCCCCCCCGCTGGGCAAGCCATGGACCTCTCACACATGCCATGACTCGGCCTCACTGGTCTTCTTCCAGAGTTCCCTCGGAGCCTCTCTCTGTGACAGTACTGAGC
Source organism: Myocastor coypus (assembly GCA_004027025.1). Lineage (NCBI taxonomy): Eukaryota > Metazoa > Chordata > Mammalia > Rodentia > Myocastoridae > Myocastor > Myocastor coypus. Next base: position 24,716 of record PVJA010010879.1, read on the forward strand.
ACATATCTCTTCACTGAGCTCTTCCATGAGCACAGCTGACAGAGCTGCATCACTCAGAACAAAAGGGCGAACTCTGGGGCAGCACCAGAAAGCTGTGAGTGTCAGTGCCAACAGGTGCTCACTCCCGCAGCATCCACTGCCTTAACCCTGCTCTCCTGTGGGCCAGAGAAGCCCAGGCCCAAATGCGTGCAAGGACCTTCCACGGACAGAGAGAAAAAGAACTAAGTAGGGAGATCACTACCTCCACGATTCCCTTCTGCAGGAACAGATAAGATGCAACCCAGAATTAGAAAGAATACGCTTCAGCATAGCAAAAGGGTTTCTACCAAATCAGGCTTACTGTATAGTTTCTTTTCAAAGTAGACAGGATGTTCGGGAAGGTTTGATATTTATCCCCCAATAAAAGTAAGTTCTACTGCTTTATTTCCTTTCTGTTTAGTCTGATTTAAATATCACTGTAATTACTGGAGTTGTGACTTGGTTTTAAAATAACTTCTGCAATGTGAAATACTTTGGGAAACCACTTCACATTTCAGCCCTTGAAGATAGGTGTTCAAGGCTTGCCAGGTCCTGGGGAAACTTCTGAGTCTGTACCTTTCCTCCCTTTTGCCCAGATCCAGAGGTGACTTCGAAGTTGACATGGTTTGAGGTTTTCAAGGGGAGCAATACAATATGAGACACATTTTATAAGATTATCTTATAATAAATCATCCAAAGAATCATATTATATAATGATATGATTATATCAGTGCAGGAAATCTACCCTCACACCAAAGATCAAGGAATACTGCTGCGCGTCTAGATCCTAACATCCTGCGTGCGTCCAGCTAAAAACATAGAGCCCATAACAACGCCTCCCATGAGTTCAGCAGAGGTACAGAGCCCACAACAATGTCTCATGCAGTCCTACTTCATAGATCTGCACTGGGAAGACCCACACAGAGGTCACTGGTGGCAGCCAGAAAGTCTATGCCAGTGGGATGAAGGACTTGTGCCCTCAGGGAGGGCAGTCTATGCCAGCAGGCTGAAGGATCTGAACTGGAGCCAGGAAGCAACACTCAAGTAAAGAAGAAGTTCTTCCCCCACAAAGCACCACAGCCATCCTCAGCAACAATGAGGTCCAGAGTTCCTCCAGTGATCAGGGAAGCTGAGTTCCCATGAGGAAAGCCAACGTGCCACACTTCACCAGGAGACTGAGCAGCGTGCCATCCCAACCTCCGGAGGCAGGAAGCAATGCTCAAGGTGTAGACCAGAGCTCCCTCAAAATGAACCACCGCCATTTTCAGTGACAGTGAGGTCCAAGCTCCTTCTCCAACCAGAACAACCAAGTTCACCAGGAAAGCCAATAGGCCAAGATCCTTTAGCAGCACAGCCCAAGAGAACCAGCAGCTTTCAACAGCACCAACGGTGTCCTCAATAGCCTCTCCAGCTCTTCTCCAGTTCCATCCTCAAGCGTGCATTCCACTCCCAGTACCACACTGGCTCAGTTCAGCTGAGGGTTCTGAGCTGACCACTAGCTGTCACTCCACCACAGAGGTTTCAAGAGACCTTCATCTACTCAGGAAAAGAGTGATTAACCCAAGGCTCTGGACTTGAGAGAGGAAATAAAGTCCATGCTCCAAGACTAAAGCTATGTGGGCACATGCCTGGTGGGAGCGAGCATCAGGGTCCTCTAAGGGGAATCCAGGCTGAGAAACACCTCACTTGAGAGCAGACCAGCAATGCAAGGGCACTGCACAGGTCTGGGCTGCCTTGGCTCTGGCTGGCATTCACCCAGCTTAGCATCTACTGCTAATTAATCACAGACATGTTAGGGCCACATTCTGATTTCACAGGAGTGTGTCAGCAGTACCGCTTATGTCACGGATTGGGGTTTCCTCTTTGTCTTTACCCTCCAGGCTGAGTGGGGAGAGGAAAGCCCATATTCCTCAACAGCATGGAATATCACAAATAAAGAGGTGCATGGAAACCTGAAATGACAGTTCTGAAGGGATCAAGTAGAAAAGCACCGACAGTTTTACAGTTGTTTAGCAGGGGATCAGCGCCAATCAATTAATGATTTAATTGCCTACACTAATTAAGATAATGAACAGCAGCTAGCCTACAATCAATTACCTCTATCTAAACATTCTACTTTGAGGATAGGGCCATAAGGACTACCTAGTTTCTTCACTGCTGTAGTAAGATAGGTATGTATGCTGCACAGCAAAGTCCAGCACAGCTACACTAAGCAAACCTGCAGTGGTTTTCAAACGAGTCGAGTCCTTGGCAACAGTGAATTATGAAAAGGTGTCATTCATGTAGGCAGTAGATATTTAACTTTCATCCAGAATCTCAGATCCTAAATCAACTTATGTCTCTCTCTAGTCACAAAAGATAGGAATGCATTCCTTTTGTCACCTGGCTTTTATGATATAAGTTATTTCAAAGTAAGAATATAAGAATATTAAACCTTGGGCTGGCGAGATAGCTCAGCGGTCTGAAGTGCCTGCGTAGGTAAGCTTAGGCAGGCACAGGAGACTGCAATTTGATCCTGGCACCACATGTGGCAGTAGCCCTGCCCTCAGGGCAGGCTGAGTAGGCCAAAAAAGAAAAAGAATATTAAACCTCTTTCAAAATCCAACAGAAAGCAGTGTCTCGTGATTTCTTTACTCTTGAACCAAAAGCTTTTCTTAAATTATTTATAACTCAGATGGCATAAAAAAGTAATATGGGCCGGCAGGATGGCTCAGTGGTCTAAAGCGCCTGCTTAGGAAAGCTTAGGCGGCTGCAGGGACCACGATTCGATCCCCGGCACCACATGCTGCGCCAGCCCTGCCCTCAGGGCAGGCTGAGCAGGCCATAAAACAAAAAAAAAAAAAGAAAGAAATAAACAAAAAAAAAATTAAAAAAAAAAAAAAAGTAATATAGTGTCTGCTTAGGCAGGAACAGGGACAGCAATTCAATCTCTGGCCCCTGGCATGCTTCACTGGCTCTGCCCCTGGGGCATGCTGAGATGGCAGTTGAGACTGAGGGTGGTGGCACACACCTATAATCCTAGCACCTGGGAGGCTGAAAACAGGAGGATCACTGTGAGTCTGATCCGTGTAGTGAGACTCTATAAACACTGCACCAAGTACATAAAAAATGAATGAATGAATGAATGAATGAGTGAAAATGTAATACAGATGACCAAGAGTAATACTAGAGATCAACCTTTAAGATAAATGGACCATCTTCCACATCCACACATCTACTTAGGAATTTAGGGTCTTGTGGTCTGATTTCTTAATTATATAGAGTGATTCTCACGATAGATTTTTTTTTTTTTTTTTTTTTTTTTTTTTTTTTTTTTTTTTTTTTTTTTTTTTTTTGGTCATAGAGTTTGCTATAGCAGAATCAACAATTATGCACAACAGTAACTTTCAACAAATTTTTCCCAAGCAAATGGACATCACACTGTTCAAATCTGTTGTGTCCCATCTGGCATGTGCTTGTTTTACCTACACTAGTTTTATATATGTTCTGTGTCAGATTTCAGTTACTATGACAAAATATTCAAAGCAAACAGCTTAAAAACAAGAAAGGCCTATTTTTATTTCAAAAGTTTCATAGGTTTCAACAAAGGCTCAGTCGACTTGGCTGTCTGGGGCTGTGGTACCAGGGCATAAGCCAGAGGGATGAACACAGTGTATCTGCTCTCCTCAGGGAAACCAGGAAACACAGAGACAAAAAGGGACCTTGTCCTAATAGCCCCCCTTGAAGGCATGCCCCCGATGGCCTAACCTTCTTCTACTAGGTCTCACTGGTGGATACTTCAGAGTCACTGTGTAATGCTCTCTTAGGAAAAAAATAAAAAATAAAAAAATCAATTGCTGTGCAGGTTTCCTCGTATAACACTTGCAATGCTGAACTCTGGTCACCAGGGAAAGATCAAGCTACTCACAAACGAAAGGTGCTAATATTTTACAGTTTAAAGACTAAGCCTCCGGTCCAGCTTCTGAAAGCCTTCTCAAGCATCGCTGAAACAAAACATGGATCTCAAGCCAGGAAAATAGATGGCTCATAGGAAACCAAAGCCGCTTCATCAGCCAGCTACTCCATCACCCTACTGTGTGCTGGGCCAGGTGCAAATGCACCTGGAATGTAGAAGCCTTGTGCTGCCATCTCCATCTGCTAGGCAGCTAATATCAAAAGGATAAAAGATGACAAATGTTGACAAGGATGTGAATTAAAGGGAATGCAAATTAGTACTACCATCAGGGAAAACCACATGGGGTTCCTCAGACAACAAAAATAGAATCACCTTATGATCCAGCAATTGCTCTGCCGGTTACATGTCCAAAGGACAGGAAACCAACGGGTTGAGTAGGTATCTGTACTGCTATGTTTATCTCAGTATCATTTCTAATAATCCAAAGGTGTAAACAACCTAAAGGCCCATTAGCAGATGAGTGGCCAAAGAAATGTGCATGCAGGAATATTTACTCTTAAAAAAAATGAAAAACCATCTTTCAATGACATGCAGAAAGCCGAAAGACACTAGACTAGATGAAATGGCACAGGCACTAGCAATGAGTCCCCTGTGGTCTCACTCATTATGTACAGGCCAAAGACACTAATCTCATAGAAACAAAGAGGAAAGAAAGTTACTGAGGGCCGAGGTGGCTAGAATGCCGAATGCCTGAGGAGGGGCTAGTCAAAGAGTACAAAATTTCAGCTGGCCAGGAGTAAGTTAGAGACTTTGCAATGACTACAGCTAATAATACATCTTTTTAAAAAGTGCTGAGGGGAGACGCCACAAAAACAAAAACTATAGAATGAGTATGTATGTTAATTAACTCAATTTAGTCACACACACACACACGCACACACACAAACATATCTCCAAATATCATGTTTCATACAGCAACACATGCAATTTTCTCTGGCAACATAAAATAAAGAGTGAAGTCATACAAGCAAAAAAAAAAAGGATGTGTCTGGGTCTGTATCCAAACATAGGAATTATTTTGAAACTTAAGAGTTCTAAAGTTCAACCCACTAAAGGAACACTGAATGCAGGCCTCCTCAGGCCAATGAAGGCAGGGACCACGAATGCCAACCACGGCTGGCACAAGATCTGAACAAGTGGACTCTAAAGTCAGACTACATAGGAATGAATCACAGCTTCACCACTTATGGGAGACAAACAGGCAGAAAGTACGGACACTGGCACCTGCATGCTATAAGTTATTTATCTTATACAGTAGGATAAAATGAGACTACCTAAAGCGCAAGCTCATTAGTGAGCTGAGACCCAGCTCGTGTAGCATAGAACGCATGCACTCCAAGTGCTGAATACATGTTAGCTCTTGCTAGCACTGCCCCAGAAAGTTTGTTCTTTGTTTGGTCATACTGGAATATATGTGTGCTCTTGGAAATAAGTTACAGGCCTTTTGAAGAAAGTAAAGCTCCGAAACTCCTGGCCTTCCCCAATAAACCCTGGAAAATACACAATTTGATCGTGTTCATTAGCAATGACAGTCTCCATCAAATGAATAAAGTCAGCCAATGGTTAGGACAGCACTACCCACTCCTCTTGGCCAGCATTTGACCATCACACTGTACAGCTCTCAAAACATGCCCAGTTGGTTCAGGAATATTTTTAAAACTCTATGTGTTCCGATGTAATTAATAGAGATAAAAAATATTACTTCATTTTTATATCTAACATAAAAATGCCCAATTTATAATGTCAAGACTGCCACTTCATAATTTAATGCAATGTAATTCCTTAACCATCAATATAAAACATTGTTAAAGTCACTACCTACACACACACACACACACACACACACACATATCCATACAGATATATAGATATATAGTAATAACATATTTCACCAGAAATATAAAGTAATTGTCTTGGTAACTGATGAAGCTCATTTGGTTCTAGTTATAGTTTATTCAAACATACAATTATATTACATAACTAACATACTCCTTTTAATGAAATGTATAATTACTAAAATAGTCCTACAGGATATAATTGGCATATTATAAATATATTTCTATCATAACTACTTAAATCTCAATAAATGCATCTTAAAAAGGCTTTGGTTTAATTAGCATACAGTAACTCGCTTTGAACTGAAATTAAATCCTGAAGTGAAACCACCAATTTGAAGCATAATCTTATACATAATTTCACTATAATTATTAAAACTTGCCAAGTCAAAATAATTTGTAAGAACTGAGAGGTTACCAAAAGTACAAAAAAGGGTATGTGTCCAAGCAATACTTGTCAGCTGCACAGCAGGCCCACCTGGGTGCTGTCACAGGACATGACCAGAGCCATCCACAGACACCAACTCGCTTGGCTGTGAACAGGGTCCTGGGCACTGCATCTTGTATTTTTGAAATCTCCAAAACCACACAACCTCTGAGACTGATAAGACGTACTTTTCTCAGTCCATAAAAATGCTTAGTGGTCATTCATAACTGCCAAATATTCTAAATCATAAAAATGGAGAAACAAAATTAACACAGATCCAGTGCAGTGCGATTCAAGCCAACTCTACTGATTCCCACAACAACCGGGCTACACCTTAGAGGCATTGTGTTGAGTGAATGAAGCTGGATTCAGGGTATGTACTGAAGCAGCGCGAGCCCGCTACTGCCGTGAAGAAGCTGTAAGGAGCTCCAACAGTGGGTCCATAACTCTGAGCATCTGTCCAACCCCATGGAATGTACAACACAGAGATTGGACTTCACGGTGTACACATTTGTTTAAAAAGTCAACGAGGAGTGGAGGAGGAGGATGAAATGCAGACGGTGACAAATGGATGTGCCTTACAACTCCATCTCTTCACTGTGGTACAGCTGTGAGAAAGGCGCTGTCCTACGCGATTCAGACAAACAGTGCGGGGGTCGGATTCTACAAGCTGTGGAGAGCCAACGCAGTGGCCATCTCCTGCCCTGAAACCAGAACAAACGTCTTCTTTTTCTCTTTAGCAAATGTGTGATTATATTTAATATGAATAATACTATACTAAAAATTAGAAATGTGGATTGAAATTCTTTACTGATACTATTTTGCCATTTTTGCGTTCTCGCTTCTGTTCTTTTAGCCTTGTTTTGGCTTCTGTTTTTGTTCTTTTTTTTTTTTTTTTTTTTTTTTTTTTTTTTTTTTTTTTTTTTTTTTTTTTTTTTTTTTTTGAAGGGAGTGGTAAAGTATGGAAATGGGAAGGCTTTCTTAGAGGGAGAAAGTGGACAGAGACTGCTGCACCGCTGCCACATACTGCTCATCCTAAGACCAAGGACAAGGGGAACTGAAACTGTGAAGCCTAGGAGGCAGTCCCAGGAGGAAGAAAAATAAACTTTGCTTAATGCATAGTTGATCCTCTAGGTAACAAGTATTTTAGTCTATTCTTTCTGTGATAATAAGCTTGTATATTCAAAAACAAATTTTAGTATGTCAAAAATGTCAAAAGGTTGCATTCTTAGAAACCCAGTGGTGTGTCCAAGCATATATTTTTAGTTTCTGCAACAAAATAGAATAACAAGAAGTAAAGTCGAAATAAAGATAAAGACAAAAGAAAAATGAGTTCTAGATTAACTGTCAACTGACAGCACTCCAGGTTCCGACAAATAATTTCTTTTTTTTTTTCTGTATACAAAACCATCCATTTTAGTCCAGAATACATCACCTTAATGAGAACGAAAAGCTTTCCTTTGCACATACTGCCAATATCTTTTTAAAGGCCCAAAATTTAACAGATAGCATTGACCAATTTATCACACAAAAGATCATAAATTATTTTGTCAAAAAAAGTCTTTAAAAACAATCTGGCTTAACATTGTGCTTACAGGTTTCAACATATATTGTGTACATGGTGTGTGTGTGTGTGTGTGTGTGTGTGTGTGTGTGTGTGTAGAGCCTTTTTTTTTTAGTAAAGGGAATGGAGTACGGTCTAGCCCACCTTCCCGTAATTATGCAGGAACTACATACAATGTTCTTCGCTAGCAAAGCAAGAAGTGCAAGGTCTGCATTTCCACTGAGTCGATGCAAAGCCCCAAGAACTTCCTGCAAAGTGAAGCCGTCCAAAAGAATCCAGTCAGTATCTGTGGCAGAAAACACTGAGGGCGGCAGGAGGCAAGGGCTTGAAGGTAGACAGCTGCTCGGCAGATCCAGCTCAAGAAGTGGCCTTGCAGAGCCAGGACAGGCATTGGCTCTGATTCTCGGCCCGTCTATTACTGGATTCTGTGTGCCATTCCCCAAGTCTTTAACCAGTAGGAAACTGGATGGCAAAGACTCAGCTTGTTCAGAAGTCTGATTGAGGGCATCCTCCTCACCAGCTAGGAGACTGGGTGAAATTTCTACACCTAAGGTGCAGTGTTGATGACTTAGCTGAGGTTACAGTGACAGAACTGCTCTCACTTACTGACTCTCTTAGATCTGGGGCCACTTTCCTCATCAAGTGACAGGCCACCACCTGGACCTTGCAACTAGTATTTTCCATATCTTCTGTTCCAGTGCCAGGTGCAGGGCCTACGTTTCCTGTCTTCACTGATACACATCCAGTCCACTGATGGGAGACTTGTGGACATGGATCTCCGTGGGGCAGATACTCATTCCGAGTCCACCGTTCTGAAACACCTTGAACACCCGCATGGCCCTCGGGTGCTGTTTCTGACTGACAGGTAACTTAATACTTCCATCTTTACCTTGTAGCTATTTTGGTGCCTATCTGTCTAGTAGTGAACTGAGTTGTCATCTTGCCCCTAAGTTCTCTCCTGTGACACCACTTGGAGGACTTCGGCATAAATGACTGAGGTGCAGTCTGTCTGGTCCCCCGTATCTGGATAATAGACTTTGCCTCAGCTAATCCTAGTGCAGTACCTGAAACCAGAGTTTCCTGATGACAAGTTTCATGATAATGAAAACGGTGCTATATGTTTACAGCCTAAGGAAATAGTGGCGAGTCAGAGAACGAGCACAGATGAGGAGGCGGCCCCAACAGCGCACTTGTTCTCCCTCACCATTTTGCAAGGAAGACTCCTGGGTCAGAGTTATCACCACCACCAAAGCAACGACAGAGCCCCGCACTGTGCACAGACCATTCCTACACAACACAAGCTCTACACGCTGCCCTTCAATAGCTTCCCTGCTTTTTGACCCTTTTCCCCTCACCCTACACTCTCTTGACTCCAGATGTTTTCACTTGGCCAACAGCTGCTTGGCACAAACTGGGCGTTTTCCTACCTATGGCTTCTAAACCCCAACATTACCGCTGAGATCCTAAATACTCCTCAGGATCTTGAGTGACTGCGGAGGCCTGCAAGGCTGACCTAGCACTGGGTCTGTCCTCTCTGACAGGTGCTATACACCAGGTTCCTCTCCTTATTCCTTTGTATTCCCCTTGCTATTCCCATACAATGTCAGCATGGGCCTGTCCTGGGGAGGTAAAGGAGGCACTTTTCCCTACCAGCAATATTCCTGTACCCAAGGCTAACTTCTCTCTGCGTCTTTGCTTACATGTCCCCTTCTTAATGAACCCTTCCCTGAACTGGCCACCCAATATGAAATCACCTTTGAGTCCTACTACACACACACACACACACACAAAGACACACACATACACACTCACACAGGCACTGATTTCCCCACCATAATATTTACTCTCATGCAACACATAATAAGTTTTCCTAACTGTAACTTTCAAAGCATACTATTTTTACTCCTTTATGTCATAATTTGAAGCCCAGTAGAATGTGACCTTCACATGTGGGTTCTCGTTTTGCTTTTGTTCTGTCAGTCACTGATGTGTTCCAAAAGCCTGCAATGGGAGCTGTCTTTCAAGGGAATGAATTACTTAAGAAAAATGTATTGCAAAATATTTTGAAAAAACAAAGAGAGCTCAGACTTTCAGGACTAAAACAACATCAGAGTTGGAGTCTCAGTGTGGAAAAAAAAAATCTCTCCAGACGTATTGGAGAAAATACCTCTGTGTAATTTTAAGGTAGGCAATTAGAAGCTATAAGGTGACTACACACAGGCCAGTAGCAAATCCTGCAGGTATGATCACCAGTTATAAACCTGGTCATTACCAAGGACCTGGCATAGATTATCACATCTCATTCTCAGGAAAAGCAAACCCTGCAGGATGGTCTGAATCTCCATTTTCCAGCAAAGCAAACTCAGGTTAGCCTGGAAACTACAGAAGCACACAGATGTTGCCTATCCTCCTCCTCTTCACCATCACATACCCAGCAGCCCTTAGAAAGCTATGAAGCAGTGTGTCAGACTATAAAAAATGAGTAAAATTATCCTGCTCAGCGAGGTTAATAACCTTCTTCAAGAATTCCCAACTACTAACCGGCAGAAGACAGAAGTTGACCTCATACCCTTTCATTTGAAAGCTAGTCGTTTTCTACTACGCCATATGTCTTCTTCCTAAGATGATAAAACGTAGGTAGACCTGCAATAGTGCAGCACTCAGAACAAATACATAGCACAGTACTTCTCCAGGGCATCTCAGGACTAAAAAGGAAAAGACAGACTAACATTCCTCACGAACTCCATCCCAGTGTTGAAGCAACAATCATGCTTCTCATACCAAGAAGTACAAAGTAACTTCTGGAGAGAATTTCATCAAAATAAATACTGCTCAAAGTTTTAGCACCACAGTTTTAGCCCTCAGACAACTCCCAAGTTCTTTTCACAGACATACCTCATTGAGACACTCCTGTACCAGTACATTTACCTGCCTCCACCCAACTTTTCACTTGGGCAATGTCCTTCTGAGCACTGGCCTTTGAAATGCTAATTTGCTGGCTGAACAACTGTTCAAGGGCTCTTTAGCCTTAAAAGTACTGAAGGCTCACCCTGGGATGCCAGAGTGGTCCTGGAGAGAAAACCAGGCCAACACACAGACTGACTGGACTCCAGGGGACAAATCAAACCAGGAGGAAAAAGGACCCTGTGCCTCACCCTAGGGTTAGTAGAAGTCATGTGAGGTTTTTAACCCTGGCATCCTTAGATCCAGCAAAGATCTAAATGAATAATTCATCGCCCCAATTCGTATTCACCAGCACCATCTACATAATTGCAGTTAAAGTACTCCGAGATGGCCATGTTTTATATCCAAGTATAAGAGACCAGGTAATGAAATCCATTCTCTAATTCATTCTTTCGCAAAAAGATTCAACCCAAATGTTTGCTGCTCGTATTTTGTTACATTTTCTGCTCTTGTTAAGCCACAGAAAGGGCTGGAAGCTGCTAGAATGGGGAAATTGTATTCATTTCAATTCCACAAATTTTGACAGAGAACCTACATAGAAAATTGAAACCTTGTGGTGTGAGAGGTGATTCATTCCCAAGATGTTTTTTCTTTGGGTCTCAGTGTTATTGTTACTTAATGGCTTTTAATTTGAGATCACTTGAAAACCTGAGGGAAGGTTCCATGTAAATCTGGATTTCAAGCTTTGGTAGAGAAGTCCACAGATCTGGAGTGTGGAACCCCAAAGGCTGGGTGGCTGCCTCCCTCTGAGGCCCAGCACAGGCTCTCCAACCACCCAGGTTCAAGGGTAAATGTGATGTGCTTGTTGGCTGTGGGCATCGGGCCTTGCTACCCCCAGCTGCGCTCAAGACCCAAGTCCTCCTATCCAGTGTGTGAGATGGGAAGTTGAGCCAGAGCAGAATCCAAGATGAGCAAACAGCTTGCCCTGTGCATGGAACACAGGCATCTTATAGACAGCTACACACGGAAAGACGCACACCTAAGAGCAGCAGGGACTTCTAGGAGACACACAAAGGCCTGACGAAGGCCCATCGTGTATGCTAGCGGGAAAAGGCGGGAGCAGAAGAGCAAGGCTCCCCGAAGTCTGCTCTCCCCTCACTAGCTGTTGTCCTCTCTGGGTGTCCCTCTTGACTCCCTCAGGGAAATCCACCACAAGCCCTTCTGACGTCACCTCCTGAGCAAGCCCTTATATGCCCCTTCCTTCCTCCCACGCCACCTTCCTAGTGCACACTTTCAGGACCCTTGTTCCGCATTTGCTTTTATAGCACTCTCCACACTGGTCTCCCACCCACAAACCCAGACCTCTACACAGCTCCCAGTCACCTACTCAAAATGCAAGTCACACCACGTCACTCTCCAGTTTAAAGATTTCTGCTGGCTTTCCCTAGTGATCGGTCATGCCAGACTACACTTGAGAATGAAATGAGAGGTATTTTAAAATTGATATCCCATATTTTGACTTAATTGGTCGGTGTGACAGCTAGGTGGCTCTGCTTCCCCCTCAGCTGGTGCCAAGGAACTCTCAGGCAAGCATCCAGGTGGCTAGCTTTGCGACGATGCACTCTACATTCTCTTGCTTCCACCACACCTATGCGAGCATGTTCTACAAATGATGACGTCAACTGGCTGCTGGCAGTATCTTGCACACGGTAACTACTGTGCCTAACTCTTCCCAGGGTGCCTTGCTCCTTACGGCCTTCGCTGTAAGTCTGAGAGCAGTGATCCAGCTCTGCGCTCCTCATGCTCCAAAGGTCTAGGCCATCATCCATACCAAATAAGAATAGACGAAGGCGGCAGAAAAAGACAAATACAGCATAACGGCAAAACTTGGAAAGGCAAAGTTGTTCAGTGCTAAAAGAAGTCTGAGAATCCTAGCCAGGCTGAAAAACCAGAAAACATTTTCGGAAGTGAAGAAAAAGTGCTGGTGATCCTGAATGATTTGTGAGAACTTCTTGCAGACTGCAGAGAGCAGCCCAGTGGCCTAAGTAAACAGAATGAAAGGACAACTTATTCCCTGCCCCGTCCTGGTGTGAGATTTATCTGGCAGGCAGCGAACATTCTACAAAAACTAGATCCCCGAATACAAGTAACTGCTGTAGGCTAATTGTCATATTGCTTTGCCTCTTTCTATCTCTCACTTCAAATCAGAACAATTAAAATGGAAAGAGAAGTATGGGCCTTGCAACTGCTAAACGATCTTTTTATATCCCTTTGCTCATGGAGTTTGGATTATCCCAGAAGCAGTGGTTCTCCGTGGCGTGGCTCCTGCTCCCTGGAAATGATTCATGCTGTGGGATTCTCACTCTCCCCCTTGAGATTCTACTCCACAGTTGAATAGACTTAACCATTACTCATTTTCCTTCATTTTCAGCCAAGAGTTTTGTTTAATCTAATTAGTCCTCCTCCTTCACACAACTCTAAACAACCTCACTCCTTACAAGAACACAGCTATGCCCTTCATACGTCTGCAGAAACTTGTGTCTTGCACCAGCTGCCAGGACAAGCTGACAATAGTTGGCATTTTAAATGTTCCCAAGCGAGTCGGGGATGCCAAATGCAATGAACTGCAAACCATCTCATCCTCAGCCCAGGCCCCTAAACGCTTTTCAATTTGCCAGCATGATGGGGCCTACATGTCGTTTCTGTGAGGTCTATGGTGTCTCCTAATTGGAGTTTGATTCTGCTTTTCATTTACGAGTGCTGGAATAACACGAAGTACATCTGCACAAAAAGTCCCCGTGATAGGACCAAGTGCCCATGAAGCCCTGCTCTGGCTTGCCTTAGTGGAGCCAGGACCAGGGTTTGATGCCCGCTTGTGCACTGCTTCTTTCCCGGCCCTTCAGAACACTGCCAGCAACCGCAGCACTTGCCAACGCTTTCTTCACTGTGTATTTAAGGTGGCCATAGCTCTAAATGTCAGGCTCAGGGTATAATGAAAATTGTCCCACAGCTGATAAATTATTCATTTTATTCAAGAGTTCGAAACTTCAGGTGGTACTAGCGGCCAAAGACCTGAAGCAGGCCCAAAAGGCAGAAAATGAAATAACATTCAAAGCTTTGCCAGTATAAGCTCTAAAGGTTAAGTGCTATTAAACATCTTTACCAAGAGATGTGCTCCTTGCACTGATTCTTTTCAATTAGCTTGTTCCAAATAAACATTAAAAACAAAGCACAGTGCTAAAAGTGGTGAACCAACCTCATCTGCTTCCTTTTACTAATCTCAGATTTTAAAGGGCCCTCTGCTGATATCTGCCACTCCCCTGGCTGGTGAGAAGATGCAGGTAAGGATGGCCAAAGCTAGCAGCCATTTAAACCATGATGCCCAGACAAAATCTGGCTCCCCATCATTTCAAATAAAATTTTACCAGACATAATCACACATTTGTTTATTCATTACATGGTGCTTGCTTTTTTTTTTTTTTTTTTTTTTTGTCTTTTTGAGACAGGGTCTCGCTATGCAGTTGAGGCTGACCTTGAGCTCACTTTTGTAGCCCAGGCTGGTCTCGAACTCACACCAATCCTCCTGCCTCAGCCTCCCGAGTGCTAGGATTATATGCGTGAGCCACCACGCCCGGCTGGTGCTTGCTTTTTGGAGTTCAACAGTTGGCACCAAGTCCTTTATGGCCCACAAGCTTGAAATATTTATTAGAAAACGCTTTCCAGAGAATGTTGGCTGGTTTCTGGTCAAAAGGTGTGTGACGCATAAGGCTTTCATGGTACTGATGCTCAATATGGCTTTAACTGCTACGTTGTTTCAACAAACAAAGACCACATGGAAAAGGGATTTCTTCAGAACATCTTCTGATTTACAGTTCAGAAGAGGAGGACAATTCAAATACACATAGTTCCAAGATTGCTGGATGCCCTAGATGGCAGCGGTATCACTTGATGCCAGTAGCTGCCATGCACTGAAAGCATTTCTAGGGGAAGGGCCTGTATTATATCATTTCTGCACCATACTATTATTGGTCAAAGTCATTCAAGAGATGTACCATATGTTTTGCTGTGTGTGTGTGTGTGTGTGTGTGTGTGTGTGTGCATGCGTGTGGTGCCAAGGATTGAACCCAGGACTTTGCGCATGCCAGGCAGGTACTTCTGCCGCTGAGCGGTCTGCCTGGCCCTCACAGTCACTGCAGACTCACTTCCACTTTCAAATGACAGGGTGTCAAATGAGAGGAACTATGACATATTTGGTCGTGATTTCCAACCTACCACACCATGGTGAGGAGAATGGTGACATCACAGGAATAACAAAATCTCAAAAGCAGGTCTTATTGACAATTTAGAGTCAAACTGACAGATATCAGCTTGAACCAGGGAGCCTAATGAAAAATGAAAACTGTTCCCAGGATAAATCACTACTTGACAGAACTCATTATTTTCTAAATTGAGAGGCTTCCTTTGCCTTTTTAAAAACTGAAGCTAGAGCAAAGATACTCATTCCTTCTCTGGTGTTCATACAGCACCCATCATGCAGATTATGGGGCATTTCTACCAGGGGTTCCCATTATAACTAACAGTGAGTGTATCAAACGGCGTTCCAGTAGCTAGAACAAGACGCTCAGCAACCATAACCAAAACAAAGACGGGTTTAATATCATTTGTGGTTCTGGAGGCTGTACACAGTGACCCACCCTCTATAGCTGGAAGGGCACAACAGTGCAGAAGGGCTCATCCCACAGCCCCCAGAAAGCAGCTGAGGGAAGAGCTGAGGAGGAAGACGTATCCTCCAGCAGGAAGCACCCAGCGACACACTCTGCCAGACCACCTTCCCTTCAACAGTCCGTTCATCTATGAATTCATCAATACTGCAATCAATGTCGGATAATGTTGATTTTATTGTTAAAACAAAGTTCAGAAAAATAAATTAATATACTGTGGAATGCATAATTAATATAATAACAGGTAACATTTATTTAGGACAATGTGTGAAAACAGTCTTAGTCAATTTATTTTGGCAAACTTATCTAATCTTCGTATCACACCAACTCTGCACGCAATAAAGCTGAGACATGAGAGAGAAGATAGTCCTCTTCTGGTTACACAGAAACTGAACTGCAAGTTATGTTTCCTAATAGGCACAGCTGATTTCAAGAACTTGTAAATGACCTGCGGTATTTCTAACCAAGGATCTCCTTCCTGAACCCCATAGTCAGAAAGGACAAAGAATTTGTAAGATCCTTAAATGTCAACAGTTGCAATTTTGAGGAACCCTGAGTAGCCTGATGGCATAAATATGTCATGGAGATACAGCTCCAGGAGCTCATCAGATAACTGCAGTATAAACCTACAATATGGTTGTGCTTTGTTTATTTGTTGCTTCTCTTAAGTATCTACTGCTTAACTTCTTGACATGAAAATCATCTTAGTATGCTCTTTTTTATATTTTATTGATTTTTCTTTCTGTATTTAGGACAAGGTCTACAGGGTTTTACTATGTAGATCTGACTTGTAGTGATTCTCCTGTTTTCAGCCTCCCAAGTGCTGGCATTACATACCTGTGCCACCATGCCCAGTCTCTATCGCCATCTAAGCACATTCCGCAGACAGAGCCAGCACAGCATGCCAAGGATGGAACCCGGGCCGCGATGCTCTGCCTAAGCAGGTGCTTGAGTCCACTGAGCTGGACTAAAAGGGCTGGCCCTTTCTTTTGTATGTTACAACAGGGTCTACAGGGTCTCATTAAGTAGAACAGACTCTTAGTGATTTGCCTTTTTTCAGCCTCCCACGTGATGGGACCACAGGCATGTGCCACTGCGCCCGGTCTCAGTCGCCCTCTCTGCAAGACCCGGGGTCAGCATAGTGGGGGCTGAACCATGACCGCTGTGACTGTCTAAACTGGCACCTTAATCCGCTGAGCTATTTGACCAGCACTGTGGAAATCATCTTAATATAAGAAAGCTGATATCAGCTTTTGTACAGTGTTACCATGTAGATGTAGCATGAGACAGAAATTAACCTTTGTTACATCACAGCAGCACCCAGCAAGCAGAGTGACACTCAATCCAGATTTCACTGAAACAAA
The DNA here is from genome assembly GCA_004027025.1 of Myocastor coypus. NCBI lineage: Eukaryota > Metazoa > Chordata > Mammalia > Rodentia > Myocastoridae > Myocastor > Myocastor coypus. The sequence goes on from PVJA010010879.1 coordinate 41,504, forward strand.
ACAGGAGTATCTCAGAACTGTCAGCACCACCAGAGAGTTATAAAGATTGAGGAATTTGTCCTAAACAGGGAGAGGACCTAAAATTTAGCTCGATTTGCTTGCTAGGGTCATGTACTACATTACAGAAAACATTTAACTTATGGTTTCATACCATTCTAAATATTATCCTACATTCCTATAGATTTTAAAACTAAATCCAAATATTTTAATTACATTATTAATATAACCTAACTCCACCCCACCACAGAAAAGGTCACCAGGAAATAATTTACTTAAAAGCTCCATCTGCATAGGGACTAAAACCAACACAGCACTCAGAACCCCTGTTGCTATAATTGTAGCTAAATGCAAGCGCACAGAGCAATGACCCTGCGGGAGCTGCCTTCTTCCCTGCAATCCGCACTGGCCATGGCTCTTCAACTGCATCTGAGGTTTACAAATGCCCTGCCTTTGATCCTGTCCAGCAATGGATATCAATGAAGGAAAGCATAACCCTCATTACATGTTTTCAACATAAAATGATCATCTACTTTACAAGAAAACCTAACTGGCCAGAGGTGAAGAGCGGAAGCAGACATTCGTGCCTTTGTTAAATCAGAGCTTTAGAGTTCCACATCTGTGCACTGGCTAATACAAAGAAAAACTTCACCTAAGCTCTTGACGGACCGGGTTGAGAACTTGGGTGAGAGGTAGTACCAAATTTTGAACGTACTACTGTGAAAATATTTATTTTCTTGCAGAAAACAAAAGCACCCAACTCCAGATTCATATGACAGATACGTGAAGAAATGTGTCTCCCTAGAAATGTTCCTGACACCTGGCACAGCAATGCAACCAACTCAGCCCTGCAGCAGGAGACGGAGCCCCTCGCCACCCTCCCACCAGCAGGTCCCGTCCCGGTACTTCCGGTCTGCTTGTGTCCTTTGAACACACAGGGCTCTTTCTTGGCCCAGGGCCTCTGTGATCAGACTTTTTCACAACTAGCCCGTTCCATCATTTAGAGAGCAAGGTAAATCTCTTGGCAACTTTCAGATGCATGAAACCAGGGAGTGCCCTGTCCTCCCTCTGCCTACTCCTGCTGACACTCCTGCGACACCCTGCATTATGATCTTCACAGCTTTCACTTCTCTCCAAAGTAGCCCTGCGCGCTGATTTTCTGCCAGCGGCCAGGTCCTGCTGTGCCGCTCCTTCCTCCCCGTACTCCAATGGGAGCAAGAGCCCTGCTTTAGCAGGAGCTGGCCCGAGCTTCCACTTCATGAGTGCAACGTCTCATATCTAAATGAAGTGCTTGATTAAAATTTATTTTAAGAGCTAAACACAGACATCAGAGAAGTTTTCCTTGCATCTTCCTGAAATCCATACACGTAAAGGCTTGCATGAAACTTTTTAATGATCAACCACAGCATTTCAGTTCTCACTACTTATTTATTGCATTTTAGGGAAGGCTCTACAGGGCATTCAGGGTCTCACTAGGACTCATAGTGACCCACCTGTTTATAGTCTCCCAAATGCTGGGATTACAGGTGTGCGCTACCACGCCCAGTCTCAATTGCCATCTCAGCATGCCCCGGAGGGTGGAGCCAGTATGGGAGTCCTCAGGATCAAACCCCTGGCCCCTGAGCCTGTTTGAAGGTGCTTTAATCCGCTGAGCTATTTAGCCAGTGCTTTTCCCTCCTTATATGTTTCTAAGTATTTATTTAACAAGAACAAAAGAAAAGTTACTGAAATGCATTTGTCTTAATACATTACAGCTTCTGTACTTTCAGCTCCAAAGTGATATATGCTGTTCAGTAAGCCGAAGTAAAGCACTTAGTATATTTCAATGTCAGATTTAATAACGGCATGTTATAAATGGACACACATTAATATGTATAAGATAATTCATTTTCTTGCATATATTTGAGCATGGTCTATAGACTAGCATATGGTCTATTTTAGAAAACATCCCATGTACAGCTGAAAAGAATGTATATTCAGATGTTGTTGGGTAGAACATTCTATGTAAGTCCACTAAGTCCACCTGTTCAGTTCTGCTACTTCTTTGCTAATTTTTTTCTCTACTTGACCTATCTTTTTGAGATAAGGGGATGTTAAGGACCCCTGTTAAGATTGTGATATTGGTTATGAGACTTTTCATGTGCTTTAAAATTTGTCTTATATAGCTGGGTGCTTCGATATTTGGTGCATATATATTTAGGACTTTTACCTCTTCCTCTTGAACTGTCCCTTAACCAGTACCTAGTGACCTTCTTTATCTTGCTTGGTCATTCCTGTTTTGAAGCTCAGATTCTCTGTAAAGAGGATTGCTACCCATGCTTTTTTTGAGGTTCTGGAGCATGGAGCACAGTTTCCCATCCTTTGGCTTTCAGGCTATGAATTTCATTATGAGTCAAGTGTGTTGCTTGTGAACAGCATACCGTTGGATTTCATTCCTTAATCCACTGTGCCTGTCTATTTCTTTTAATTGATGAGTTGAGTTCACTTATATTGGTGGTTATAGCTGATAAGTACTGATTTACGTTTCTCGTGTGATTTTCTTGCGGTAAGTTCCCTATTTTTCTCTGTGTTCAATTGTTTCCTGTTTTGCTGTGTTTTCTTTCTTTTTTTTTTTTTCCTGTTGTTCTTGGAATTGTGGGTATTTTGATTGCTTTCTAGGATATCTTTTAGTACTCTGTGTAGGGTTAGTTTGGTCGTCATGATTTTCTTTAGTTGTTCTTGGTCATGGAAGTATTTCAGTTCTCCATTAAACTTGAAAGAGATAGCAATGTAAAAGCAAGTTCAACACAAACTTTAACAATTAGCCACCAAAAAGTGAACTAACAAGAATGGACAGAAAGACATTGAGGGGGCATCAAAACCAAAAGTTGCAGACAGTGCTTCACATGAAGATTCTTTGAAAGGCATTATCTATGTTTCTGTTCCTTCTTAATTTTGGTGCCTTCTCAGTTTGGGATTTTCTAATTATTATTATTACTATTATTTGTGGGGGGGGGGGCTATGGATTAAACTCAGAACCTTGCACTTGCCAGGCAAGCACTTGTGCCCCTGAGCTATCTCCCCAGCCCCTGGTCACAAACTATTAATGATTCAAATTTTATCAGAAAGCATTTTGACAAATGTCAGTTTAAATTACTTTTTTACACATCAGAGTGGCTTTGCCTCCTGTCTCACCTCTCTCCCCTGGCTCTTGCTCTGCCACACGTCCACAAACCCTACTCATCTCCACAGAGCCATCAGTATGACTCTGCACTAGTCTGAGGAAAGCTTTTCCACGTTCAGCCTTGTTGATCTTCTAAGTCGCAGATCTCTTCTCATGGTTGTTTACAAGTAAGGCAACGATCTACACAGATCCTAGGACAAAGACCAGGGTCAGGAAGCAGGTCACTGACAGCATGCACCAGCAGGTCTTCTCCAATCTATTTGGACTTAATTGTTCTCTCTTTTCCCAGTGGTGTAGATCCAGCTACCTCCTTTCTCTACAGCCACAGAATACATGAGGCCAATGGTGCTGAGCCAAAGGCACGTGTGGCCGAGAGGGCCATCTGCGTCCGTGAAAGCTCTAAAAGGTTCGCCATCACTGCACCACCAGCCTTCTGAGGTGTGAGTGCAGACTTTCCTTGGCTCTAGGACCTCACCTCCTCCATCAGCCATAGGTGTTCACTTACATTCATCCATCGAACAACTCAAAAACCATTTCCTCAAAGCTAAGTGTGGGACCAAGTTTAACAAACTATGCCCCTTAAAACATCTAAATCTAGTAAAATCTGAATAATATCTGTAGATTATTCAACAGTATTCTGCCAGCATTAACTTTCTGGCTTTGAACTTGTATATGATCAAGTAACACACTGGTAAAAAAAAAAAAAAAAAAAAAAAAAAAAAAAAAAAAAAAAAAAAAAAAAAAAAAAAAAAAAAAAAATGCCAGGGAAATATCTTAGAATTTTTAAAACTTTATTTAAGTCCATAATTATTTCTAAATTAAAAAATGAATCACTCTCACAGGAAAGCTTTGTATTCCTCCTAAGAACAGAGCAGACTCTTGGTAGCATACTCGCTTGCCTTAAAACTCTTGTTTCAGCTGAAAAATTAGAATTAATGTAACTATTTGTGTGTCCCACTGTAGTTTGTGCTTATTAGGGCCACAGATTGTATTTATTTTGATCACCGCTGCATCACCAGCAGTCAGTTCAGTGTTTTAAACAGGAAATGTGCCCAATAAGCATTTCTGAGAGTAGCAATGAAATGCAGGAGTGACGCAAGCAGCCAATGTCACTTGGAATCATAAATGTATACCGACACACACTGATATGTAGACAATGATGTAGACCATCATTTTTGAATGATTTTGATCCAATTACAAAGTTAATAGGGTCATAAATGCCATAAAGTTCTAAACGTCAATGCTTCAGCGTTTAAAATGATACACACTAACGAGGAGAAAAAAGCTGCACAGCAAATACCATTTCATTTAGCGAATATTTAATGCTATTATTCAAAATGTTTTACTAAGAGTTCTTTATTTAATCGTCCTGATAAGCACATCAAGAGTGTGGTGCTTTGAGCCTCATCTTGCAGACTGCAGCCCCACAGACACTGGCCTGAGGTTCCAGGGCCGCCAAGGCCAAGGTACAATTTAACCCGGAGCACCTGGGTCATCCACGTCCTCAAAGCTCTTTCCTCTCTGAGCACAGTTGGAGAAGAGTCCTGAGAGCAGCCCGAATGGGAGCTATGGATTCCTATGATCTGCTGCAAGACGATGGAGGACCACACCTCAGCAGGCCCCCACCAACTTGCTCAGAGCCTCTGGCACAGAAATATGCCCACGCATGTGCACAGATGCATGCACACACGCTAGCACACACTTCTGCAGTGATACACTGGTTTGGTGAAGGAAAACACCAAGCCAAAGCAAACTGAGCAAAAGAATGAACACGACAGTGAAGATGAGAAAACTGGTGTTAACGTGCTTTTACCATCCTCATCCCACTCATATTTCTGTGATTCTTCTTTTCTTTATTTTTGCTTTCTTTTTATTTTTTAAATTTTTTTCTTTTAATAAGAAATAATAATGTGATATTTTCAGAAACACGTTAGTAGTACATTTCCATTCATTGATACAATGCAGATTGTTGTCCTCATAGTAGTTATTACGTATCACTAGATGTACACATGTTAATTTTTCTAATCATTGTTGGTACAAAAAATTTCTTCCATTGAACTAAGGTAAAGTAATTGTATACATAGACCAGTAATCCATAATCACAATGGATTATTGAGAGAACTAGCAATGTTGGAAGCTGTTGATTTAAGCCTTTTATAGCTTGGCATACTAATCTAGCTTTACGTTTTATGCCTCATGGTTAAACTTTCCTGCTGGGTGCTTAAGGGCAAGTTAAAGCAAGACCTGTATAACAAAACATGTAACAAGTGAAATCCCCGCAGGATTTATTTTGAAACTATGTACAGTGCTTTGTAGAACTACTGTCAGTGTCAGCCATCTGACTGAGTCACAGCCATTACTTGACCAGTTAGTTCTCTGTGAAAGCCCAAGAGAATGTTTTCTCTGTAGGTTACTCTCCTTAGGCACAGTATACATTGTCAGTCTCTTTCCTCTATGGTCCCATAATCTTCTTGAACAGAAATTTTGGGACACCATTGAGTTATAGGATGTTACAGCACAGTTTCTCTTATGTCCTGAGTCCTTACTGACCTTGAAGGGCTAGGGCCAAAACATTGGCTATCCTTGTAGCCCTTTTTTTTCTCTAATTTTTGGCCTGCACACTTACATTTTTAGCCCTCCAGAAGAGAAGCTTCGTGATACTATTACTCTATAACACAAGAGACACGCTGGCTTGGAGAATTTGAGTTAAGTAAACTTATCCACATGGGTGGTGGGTAAGGCCGTTGCAAGCAAATGAAGAATGAGCAATTTGACATGCATCAGGAAAACAGAAGCTAAATGAGAAAACTGAATAAAGAATGGTAAAGGAATGGTTGGAGAGATAGCTCAGCCATCTAAGCACCTCCCCAGCAACCACTAGGAACTGGGTTCAATCCCCCAAACCGCATGCCATACTGGGCCCTGAGAGCTACATAGCAGCACCCTGCACGAAATAAATAATAAATAAAAGATTTTTTTAAAAAAGAATGAGAAAGAAAAGCCATTAGGAGATCACACCACAGGAGAAACAAATATTGATACTTTAAATTTTTAAGCAACTCTTACTACTTTCAATGAAAGGCTTTGATGTATACACATGCGCTGAGTCTGGGACAGATTTTGAACCTCCTGAGGTGGCTGCAGATCTGCAGGGAGCAATTAGTTCAGAAAGCCACAGAAACTTCACGGTGGAGCTCAAGGTTCAGGAAAATAACCGGAATATTTTGCTAGCTGCAGACAGCTGGATGTTACTAATTTAGCTACTTTCAAAAGAGATGAGGAGGAGGAGGAAGAAGAGAGAAACGACCTTTTTATTTGGCCACAGCTCTGTGGACTGTAAGAAAATGAAAACAAGGAAAGCACTGATGACCATAGTAAACGACCCACTTTCTCCTTATTTTCCAAACGAGAACATCTTACCCAACTGGCCTGTGGAAGCCACCAAATATTAGCTTCATGCTGCATACAGCCAAAGGATGCTAACAAAATAACTGGGATACTGACATTATACTCTTCTAATACTTTAATTAGAATACAATTCATGCTATATAGTCCACAACTATAAAGCATACAGTTTGGTAGTAGTTAGAGAGTTTACTATCATCATACCACTCTAACTTTAAAGGTTTTTTGTTTTGTTTTGTTTTTGTCTTTTTGAGACAGGGTCTCGCTATGCAGTTCAGGCTGGCCTTGAGCTCACTTTTGTAGCCCAGGCTGGTCTCGAACTTGCACCAATCCTCCTGCCCCAGCCTCCTGAGTGCTGGGATTACAGGCGTGCGCCACCACACCCGGCTTAAAGTATTTTTATCATCCCAAACAACTGACCTTTTCAAGAATAGTTACATGGCTGGTATGGGGATGGGAAGGAAGAGAACGTTCATAATCAAAATGAAACAAAAGGATTTTTAAGGAGATATGAATATTTTCAGTGTGAACTTAAAATTGCTGGATGGTATACATTTTAATGCTATAAGAAAGATAGCCTTTCTATTCTTGATTTCACCTTGGAAGCCATCTTTCTCCGTTTTGAAAAATGCAAGAGAAATATATGTCCCTTCAGCCATGTAATTTTCCTCTCCTTTAAAAGTAATGCATTTTCTTGCACATTGTTTCTTAGGCATATCTATGGCCACTCACTCTCTTCTTGACCTCCCCATTCAGCTGTCCGGGACACCACCCATATAGTCCTGTATTTGCTTACATTAAATACACCAGTTCCGCACTCAGAGGAGCTCAGGAAAATTCATTACATGAGAGTTAAAACACCTCTCATGACCCATTCTCTTTTAAACAAATGAATTTTCAATTGGCAACTAAGCTGAAGTTCTGTTGAAGGCTTACTGTCACCTGTATGCTTCCTATTCCTCTTTCAGAGCTGTTTAATTCGGGCTCTCAGAGGCATATAAGAAGCTTCCATGAGTAGGGCTTTATACAGAAACAGGCTGACAACCTCCACATGCAGCAAGAAACTTGGCTTACAGTCACCCAAATGTTGATCATCCCCAGGTCGAATAAAAATGTTAGCACTGTACCTAACGCAAGTGCTCAGTGAAATGCTTGCTGAACACTGAGGAAGGATACAGTATCCCTGAACACTTACTAAACACCTACCTTGTATTGCCTGCTGACCGATATGCTTTCCCTTAATCGATACTCAACAAAACCTGAGGCAATCCTACACACTCCTGTTTTATTGTCTTCATTATCTCCATCACCTATATTCTAAAAATAAAGAGACCTGAGGCAAATGACACCCTTTACCAAAGTGACAGCCAGAATTCACAACCAGGGAGTTCGGTTACAGAGCTCACCAACTACCCTGTCACAAAATACTTCTGGCTGCCTCGCAGCAGAGGTGCCAGTCTATTTCTAGTTCAAAGACCTACGTGCATTCTCAGGGTTACAGTGAGACACTATCTGGAGAAGGAGCCTCGCTGTGCACCTAAGAGTCAGAGCCTGTGTGGGTACAGTGACCACAGCAAGGTGACTTACCAATACGAAAGGAAAACATGGAAGCACAGTATTTACTAAGTTGGAAGTGTCACAAAAAGCAATGGAAAACAGATAAGCTCAAATAGGAGAAGGATACAGCTCTGAAGACTTTTGGCTCAAACAGAGATCTGGTAAATCCAGAAGCACAATTATAGTGGCCAAAGTGTCAACTCAGATCAATAGTGAAAGAGCAAGCTGTAAGTTGTTCCACTAGAGGGGCACTACTCTGACACACAAGATGCCAAGGGCAGGGTCATGGCCCTCATGTTATGTTGACAGGGTGGAGTAGGGGGTGGTGACAGTTGTTATGGTGGCTCAGCAGTTGTTCTGGGGGTGCTGGTGATATGATGGGGGGTGGAAAAGAGGAGAACAAGGAGCAAGGGGCAAGAGAAGGCTGTGAATAAGGAACAGAAAGCTACAGGTACACACGAAACCAAACTACCAAAAGTTGGTATACAGACATAGTCAAAAAGGAAATGCTTATACTACTAGAGTCTCAATTTGTCTTCAGGGTACACAAGACTGGCCCAGCCTAGCCAGAGCTACTCAAGGTAACTCAATGGAAGTCACGCTTGACTCTCACCTTAGATCATTGCTCCTGCTGCAACCACACATTTCAACACACAGCCAGGAAAACTGCTGCAAGCCCTCAAGACAGAGGAATAGGAAGAAACATCCCGCATGCATGCGTTGCCTTTTCAAGGAATGGTGGGGACTTGCAGGGAGATTTTCAGTTGGTGAGAGTAAAGGCATAATTTTCTGCTAACAGGATAGTAACACAATTTTTCAATCTAACCAAAGCTCATAGAAGCTCTCCTATTTAATATAACATCACATCCAGCTCTTTTTTAATTGTCAGGTGATAATCCTGACTCCTGGGTTCTTTACACTTAGTTATATTGAAAGGATTTGTTGGATACATTTAATTAACATGGTAAATTAGAGTGGTTTCTTGTCAATTCTGATCCAGAGAGTTTTCCTTTTCAAAGAAGGAAAAAAAAAGCTTCTAAAATTTTTTTCTGATTTCTGAAATGGATTAGATAAATTATTAAGTTTTGAAATATAAATCATAATCTTTTAGATCAATATAAACACCAAGTAAAGGCAAAACTTGATACGCCCGGTACACTAATCAAAACACAGAGAAACCAACTCATATCTCCGATAATGAAAGCCTGAAACATGTTGTCATTACATGATGGCAAAACAATGAATTTTTGTGCTGTTTATATATTCAGTTTTAAGAAAGGGGGACACAACTTAACGGATTATAATCTTTGTTCTATTCTACCATGTGTTCTTTAAGCATTCTTAGGGACTCAAGTTGTCATTTTTACCACGTGTTTTTTTTTGTTTGTTTGTTTGTTTTGTTTTTTGTTTTTTTTTTACCACAAATATTCCCCATGCTGTTACAAAGAGATGTGGCTTCCTCTTTCAAAATGTCACTCAAAAGATGGCTGAATTTCCTTTCTCCCAGGATTGCTCTCCATACACACACTGTTCACCATTGTCAAGTGAAGCTTTTCAAGAGAAAGCAGACCACCCCAAGGCTGAGCGCACAGGAACAAAACTAATTAAAATTGATATGGGAAAGCAAATGCCTCTTCTCACTCTTCAGCCGCAATAGGAAGGGAGAAAAATGGATTCTTGGGCCAGTGAACATCTCAAGTTTAAAAGCTAGTAAAGCCTAAATGTACAGCATGGAAAATAGCTCTGCTAACCCAGTGTCATCGTGAGTTCTTAGGTAGGAATTCCATTCTAGACACACGATGGAGGACAGAACAAAGGAAGGAGCGGGAGATGGGACAATCGTCACCTGCAGTGCAGATCGTTTTCTTAATTGATAACTTTAACAATACTTGTTCCTAATCTCTTGATATCTGTCTGTTACTTTCCACCAGAGATTTAAGCAAAAGCTGAACTGCACAGTGGAACAACATTCTTAATGGAAGAATAATTTTATGGATATGAAATAATGATGTCTGCTAACTTCAGGAAAATGTCTAGCTGCATGCTCAGAGTGGGATCCCAGGGTCTTGATAGCATTTTGCCAAAATTTAACAATACTGAAACAACTTACTTCCTGTACTTCAGCCAAAATGTAATAAATAAATAAAGCCACATGCCCCATTCCTCTCTAATAAACTAAATTTAGATTTCAACTTTGAAATAAGTTTTGACATAAATGACTTTAAAATAACAATAGCATCTCACATTTGGTTTTTTTTCCCAGTTAATTATTTCCTGGCATTGTACTAGAAATTCCTTGGCTTCACCTTAAGCCAACACTCCCAAGTGCTAATTAAGAGAACATATATATTACTAACCACAGAATGTTGGTCTTAAAAACATGCGTGTTCCACATGCATCCAATTAATAATGTTAGTTCTTTCACTCCTTGAAAGATCTCTTTAGAAAACAGAGCCCCTATTTTAATGCAATGTCAAGGAGCAATTAATAAAATGAGGCGAGCATGAAATAGGATCTTTAACTTCAAAATATCCTTAACGTGAATCACATTTAACCTCACTGGAGTAGTAAGTAGAGGGAAACGTTAATGACCGCAGATGTTATACATTTTAATTGTACCAAGGGACTCCCAAAGAGAATGGCCAGCTCGCCTATGAACTAAATCACTGTGGAGGACCCAGACACAGCCTCAGTGAATATGCGCTGGAAACACGCCCTTTCCAGCACTACTTCTTTCCCAAAGCACCACACAGATGGGAAAAGAAACGCACATACCCAAGGTAGACCTAGTGACTGTCTCACTGCCTAGGAGATACGCCACTCTCATTAACTAGCAAGACCACGCACCTCAAGCTCAGTTTTAAAAATAAGAGCCCAGAAACCCAAGCTTGGGTGTCTACACTACAGAATTCTCTGGGCCTTTCCAGATCCTACACCCAGCCACAAAGTTGTCAGATCTGCTTGATTTGTTTGAATATTGTATTCGACGACAGCTGTCGGAAACAGTATATTAGAACAGCTGCTGTGACAGCTATGAGGGGCTTGGAAGTTTAATTGGGCTCAGTGTGACACAGTGCATTTTTCCAAACTTAGAAATATCCACACAACCAAAGAAATTTCTAATAGGTCTGAACAATGCTTACTTATTGGCACCACCAACTGGTTAGCCTCAGCTTGAGTTAGACCACTGGGCTCATAACACCTTAGCCACCAGCCTGCCAAGAGGTATAAAAAAATAAAAATAAACAGTAGGAGCAGTTCGATGCCCAAGAAAAGGGGCATTAAACAGGAGGGAAAACGGTAAGGAAGTCACATCAATAATCCCTTTCAAAGGCTGGCTGGGGGCCAAGGAGGAGCCCATAGTGTCTCAGGATTTACTTCTAAAGGAAATAGATTCAGAGGCCCTGAGCCTGATGCCAACTGCAAACAAAACCACTCATTATGGTCCCAGCCCCCTGCAGGAGGGGAGGAAGAAAGCTTACTCTCAGCATTGGCCCGGAGGAAGAAGGCGAGGAGCAGCAGGAGCAGCCTGGCTACGTGCACCATCCTGCAGCTCCGCAGCAGCGTGAGCCGGCGGCTTGCATTCACTGCCTCCGAAGCCCCAGCAGGTCTGTCCGGTCTGAAATTTCAGCTGGAACCCTTTCAGAGCCTGGGAAGGGGGAGAGAGAGAGAAGGGAAGAAGAAAAGACAAAGATGCTTAGATTTGTCACTTCCCCAGGCGCGCGCACGCGCGCACACACACACACACACACACACACACACACACACTCCATTACAACCACCAAGAGACATAATCCTTTGTAAACCCGGTAAAAATTGGGACTGCCACGCGTGGGTATCAGGAAAGGTCTATACAATGTAGGATCATTAGCATAGCCATTTCCAGGCCATCCTAGGGAAAAACAAAACAAAGCAAAACTAAACAAAAACTATTTTGAATCTGTACGGTTGCGCCTCATTTTAGGCAACACAGTCTAAGGAGAACTGTCAGCTCACATGAAATACTACGGGAGTGCATCAAAAGAAGAAAGCACACCAGCGCTATAGAGAAGAACTCAAGAGAAACTCCACCGCGGAGGATCAAAGTCTATTAATGACAGGATAATAGGAGCTGTTTTCTTGGTGCCAGGTGAAACGGCAGGGCTAATTCACCTTCTCTATCTAAAAAGCAGACGTTAGAATTTTTTACACCACCACTTTTGGCCCCCGTCTTGAACACCCGTCAACGTTCAACACTACTTTGACTTCAGTAAGTCAAAACAATGGTTAGCAGGAGCCTCTTGTATTTAACAAGATTTCTATTTGCCTCCTGGGCAAGAGCTTCATTTTCTCCATGATAGCAATAAGCCACAGTGATTTCCAGAATGCTACCGTGTAAGACCATCTGGAAGCCACACCTGACACAGGTATCTTGAAGTATAAAGCTGACTGGAATGCCAGCTTTTCTGAGTTTCCAGGTGGGCAGGGAAGACAGAGATACAGCACATATTGAGCGTGAGTTAAGAAATAATTAGTGCTGGGAAGGAAAACCAAATAAAGCAATGCAAGATGAGTTCAGGAATGGCAGCACGGGCACGCTGTGTGTCAGGCCAGGCCAGGGAGGACAAAAGAAGGATTGTCAGAAGACAAGAGCAGGCATTCCCTGACTTCCACGCAAAGGCGGGACGGTAAGAAGGAATTGTAACGATGGTGAGCTGCAGCGGTCCGCATGGAACAGAGCTTCCCAACCCAGCATCCTCATGATGCGTAGGATGAGGAAGGCTTGTTCCGGTAGCTAGCTGAACACCATCTCCAGAAGTGTGATGCTGTAGGCCTACCGCGTGCCCGGGAATTTGCATCTCCTTAACACATTTCTGGGTGATGCCATGCTGTTGGCCCAGGGACCACACTAAGAGAATTGATGAGTTAGAATAAAGCACCCACTAGGAAAACGGAGGACGAGGCCAAAGAAACTTGTTCAAGCTTAAAAATAGGTCAGAGCCTTGGATGCCAATCTGCCTAAGTCCGACAGTCATTACTCAGTACATCAGAAAAAGCTATTAGACGCCATGGAGCCAAGAGACAATGTGGAACTGGATTGTGAGAAGATTAATTGACAGGTAAATGAGGGACAATTTAAAGAATACTCTTAAGCCACAGCAAGAGTCCCAGAAGAAAAGGAATCCTAGAGGTTAGAGGGGGCAGGGAGCCAGACAGGAGTAAAAAAAAAAAAAAAAGGAAGGAAGGAATTGTGACTGGCTCCACAAAATAATCGCAAGTACCACTCTTCAGGTAGTAACTGCTCTCCCTGAACCCCAAGCTTAGCACCCCCTCTTGTACACAGTAGGCACACAATAAAAGCAAGAAAAGCTACATCCTACACTAGTTCTTCTGTCACTGTGATAACAACCCAAGCACTACTGGAATTTGCTAGCAAAGTGACACCACGTACCATTAATGTCTGTATCCTAAAATTCTCAAGTTACATACAAAATCCCTAACAAGAAATAATAGATACCCCATAATAACCTAATCCCCTAAAATAACTTGCACTTTAAAAAGAATTACAATGCAGACGCTACAGTGTAATGCTTCTGACACAGAACTGGAACTTGAGACCTATTCTGTAAAAAGAACATTCTCTTTTCTTCATTATTATAAAGAGTGGCTTGAGTGCAGTAATGCTAAGGCTAGACAGGGAAGGGGGCGATCGGTCCAGTTACCCCTCCAGTAGACCGCCTTTCCTCTCCTCTCTGATTGGTGGCTGTCACAAAGTAGGCTGTAGACTGAAGCACAACTTCTTGACACCACAAGCTCGCCTGCTGCTCCCAAGCAGCTACTGGCATCAGCCTCTGCTGAAGGAATCCACCACCAAGCAGCCCGTGGCTATAAAACGCTGAAAAGCTCAAAGCTTCATAGGAAAACTGCAAAGAAACTCAGTCCCCTTTCTCAGGCATCCCCTCATTCCCTGTGTCCCACTTCACGCAAGCACTTCACGTGACAGCAGAGTCCGGGAGACATCAGTCCCGTCGGACTCAGTCTGCGTGTGCACGAGCCCATCAGAGCCAAGGGCCACAGAAGGATTGCCTGCGACCAGACATGGGCCCTAGGGGTGGTTGACTCGGAAGAGGGCTGACGACCTTTTCCAACCTTTCAGCCCACTCGCCTGAAATGTACAAGGCCCAGTTCATCCAATAAACCAAATGTTAGCTCTGGAGTTGGAATGGCACCGGGATCTAGCACTCTCGGAGTAAGTGTAGAGGGGAACTCGTGTATTTATGCAGAAACAGACTCTGCCCTTGGCCACGACACAGCGGAGTGGACAGAGATACGAAGACAAGGCCTATGCCAGATATCCACTCCATTCCCGGTCTTGTTCATCACATGAATAGTCCCCAAAGAAAACGTTAGCTGCATGTCAGTAAGGGCGATTTTGTATTTGGCATCAAAAATGGGAAAGGGAGCTTTAAGGACATTTTTAAACAAAAGCAATGAGGATGAATGAGGCACTGCACATATGCACGGAAAAGGAAGTGGATCAGGGGAGGCAAGAAATGGACAGTGGAGGGAGGGAAGGAGGGAGGGAGGGAGG
>PVJA010010880.1:0-27971 GCA_004027025.1 Myocastor coypus
AAAAAAAAAAAAAAAAAAAAAAAAAGGGAAATTAATAGTTTGGCAAAAACATATTTTTAATGAGACCACTGAAGTTTAAAGAGTGGCTGATAGCATAGGATTGGTTGCCAGGGAAAAGCTACCCAGCCAGCTGCTTTGGCCTGTGGTAGGCTACACTGACAAGGTGACCCAGGTCCAGGGTGGGCTCAGCTCTTCCAGGCACCACCACAACACTGGATGAGCTGCCAGTGGTCTTGAGGCTCATTTTATTCCAGGCTCTATGCTTGGTGCTTTGCATATGTCTCATTCAATCCTGGTGATAAGAAATGAGTACTATTTTTAGCATCATTATTTTTCAACAATTTTATGTGATGCTGAGAGAGGTCAAATAATTGGTCAAGAGTATTGGCTGCTTAGTGGGCAGAGCCAAGACTCGCACTCAAGTCACCCTGACACCAGGCCCTGCTCTTAATCACCGCATCCGCCTGAGCAGATTCTATGCCTCCAGCGTGTAATTTCACTTAATTGAGAAAAGCACTGCATGTCAACATTTCCAGTCTGTTAATATGTATGACACGAGGGATGCACGAACTGGGACCAAATGCTGCTCCACCACCCCCATCTTAAACACGTCCTTTCCTAGCATCTGAGTAGCCCTAAAAAATAGATTCAGTGATTGCTGCCTCCTGGCACAGATGGCACGGTGGGGAAGGCAACTGCAAGGGGTGTTTTGTTGGGATCGATACAAGTACTGAGGAAACAGCAGGGCAGAGCTGCTCCTGAATGGTCAGGAAGCTCTCCAGCTTCAGCTTCAGCTTCAGCTTCAGCCTTTCTCTGCCAGTGACACCACCAAGGCTGGGCATTCCAGTTCTCTTTACCCACTGTTTTAATGCTTGACTTTGTCCTTGACCCTCGCCCAACTCTCTACACACCTGCATACTTTCTTTGCTGAAGTGAATTTTAGTATCACTGCTTAAGCTGGAGTCAGAAATCCAGTGTGTTCTATTGGATCTTGGGATTCAAGTAATGCTTACAATGGAGCTTTATTCTAGCTCTTGAAGGGCATTGCTCCCTTATCACCTGTCACCCCAGAGAAACAACCCACCCAAGTGGGCTCCCAGTGATCCTCACACTCTTTTCAAACATCACAAGCCATTTGTTGTAAGTACTTAGAGAGCATTAGCATTTTTACCAATATGTCATGGCTAGAAAGAAAAGGCCAGCCAAACTCATACTCCCTTGTGGGAAATCAGTCCTCATGTACTATGTACATGTGACAGAGAATGCACACACAAAGCTCTCTGGAAGGTCTCCTGGAGATATCCTGTACATTTGAAGTTCCGTGTTGTCCAGCTGATAAATGGTACAGAAAACAGAGATATGGATAAAGAGACTCTCACTCCCCTGAGCATCCTGAATTACAGCCTGCAGAAATATCTTCTAAATACTGAATGCATGATCCATGCATTCTTTTTTTAAAAAGGCTTTGTTGCATTTTACAGAGCACTCATTATTTAAATATACAGTTCTTCAATTTTTAGTAAACTTTCAGAGCTCTCCAACTATTGGCATAGCCCAGTTTTAGCACATTTTCATTCAACCAGAATGTCCTCATGCCTATGGCAGTCCAGCCACATTCCCATTCCTACTCCAACTACTACTGATCTGCCTTCCCTCTGTACAGTTTTATATTTTCTAGAAACATCATAGAAATAAAATCACATCATAACTTATCTTGTGTGCCTTGTTCATTTCACTTCGTGCGGTATCTGCAAGGTCCATCTGTGTATATCGTGTACTTATATGCTGTTCCTTTTTATTACTGGGCAGTATAGCATTGCATGAATATAACATATTTTACCCTCCACTTAATTGATGTGACATTTAGATTGTTTGACTAATGTTTGCATGTATAGTGCTATTTAAAAATTGATGTGCAGGTCTCTGCATGGACATATTTTCATTCCTCTTGGGTTACTAACTAGGAGTGGACTTTCTGGTTTGAATTTTAAGAAACCAAGTCTTATTTCCTGCATCATCTTGTATTCCTTCTAGCAATATGAAGGCTCCAGTTTCTGCACATCTTTACCACCACTTAGTATGAATTGCTTAGAATTATTGTCTTTTTATTTTATTCACGCTAATGGCTGTGCAATGATTCCAGCTTTCTTCCGCTGCGTGACTCTCTGGATGATAAGGCATAGTAGTGGGGTAGAGGTGGTGATGTCATGAAAAAGAGTGTAAGAATTCTCTCTCGCTGTCACCATGCTGCTCTTTCTCATTTTGACCCTGTTCTTGGGACTAACATCTACTCTCCTCATTTTTTAAATCCTTCACATCTTTTTTCCTAACATTTACAGCCATGAAAACAGTGGACACCCAATTATAGCTAAGCTAAGTGAAATCCGAGGATGCGTTTTTAAGACCTTAATTTTAGCTAGTTTCAGATAGATCTGTTATCTCCTCCTGCACCCGATTCTTTTAGCAGAGCTGTTGACAAGAAACAGAATGGACGGGACTGACTTCACCACCTCTTTCACTTCCTATCCCCTGAGGGAGAGCGGTAGATGCCACCACAGCAGTGAAAGGCGAGGAAAGAGGCGGAGCAGCACTAGAGCAGAGCAGACTGTTTGTAATCCCGAAAAGTGAACGTCCAGACCGGCCACTTCCTAGCACTGTCTCTCGAGATTCAGTTTGTTTTAAAGCCTCTCCATAACGCATTCACAAATTTTGCATATTTCAGTGCATTTCACACTTACGTTGATGATGAGTTTCAATAATCATAACTTCACTTACAATACTGAGATCATCAGTCGTACACTATAATGGATCATAAGTTTTATGATCTGTAGATTTGAAGGAAAATGGTCTCAATGCCTATAAAAATCTCATCACCAGCAAAACAGAAAGCAAAACAATTGTCTCTGCTTTTTAAAATGCAGAGCATTTTTATGTATTAATAAAATCACAAACAGATCTGCAGTTTTCCAACACTGTTAGTGTATCGCAGCATCTCTAAAAATAACTTCAGATGTGAGATAGTACATATATTTTCAATTTTCTTTTGTAACTAGTTTTTCTTTCAATAATAGACATGACTGGCTTACTGAGCAATGCAAATCAGATTTCTCCTATGCAAACCTAACTTGTAACAACCTGACTTAAAAGCAACTTACAAAGAAATTAGAGACCGGTTGGTTGGTTGGTTGGTGTGGTTTTTTCTGTTTTTTTTGTTGTTGTTGTTGTTGTTGTTGTTGTTGTTGTAGTTCGGTTTTTTGTTTTTTTTTTGTTTGTTTTGTTTTGTTTTTGTTTTTGTTTTTTTTATCTTCTAGAGCAATGTTTACTGAAAATATAATCAGAAAATTGGAACCTTCATCAAGAGGTGATTCAGAGGGCTTTCCAAGTAAACTGAAGATCCTCATTGATTATAAAAGAAGGCTTTCTACCTCCAGAACCCTCAAGCGCTCCCAGGCAATTATACCATTAAAGTCACTCTTCGCATGCAGAGATTATCTCATCTCCTCATAATTAGTATTTTTTAATATATTGAGACAGACTGTATTCAAAAACACACCTTCTTGTCTCTTTACTCTTTTCTCTTTATCCTTTGCTTTTCCCGGAGCTCTATAATCTGGAACCTATTTTCTTCCCACAGTTTAATGAAGTTTTCTTTTGTCCGCATCTGCCATACAAGCTATTATGCTGAAGATTTCATAGCGAATACTTTGAATAACAGAAGGGAAAGAGGGTTTGAATTGTGCAATGGGAAGGATTTTTTTTTTTAAATGAAAAAGTGGAAGTAAAGAGGAGCTAAAGGTTGTGAGAGATAAGAAAATTTTACATCACCTATGGTACAATGGTGAATAGAAATTGAATTCCCTGATCTCAGAAGAGGTGAGCATTTCTTGAATGGAAAGGGAAAGAAATAAGGTACAAGTGTTCTCCTCTTTCTGCTTCCCATTGCTGTGCTTGTCCACCTTGGGACGGGTGAGAGTGGCGCTCTTCATACTGACCTTGGGTGGTGAGCTTGGGTGCGAGCTGCTGCACCTGACTTCCCAGGCTTAGGGTCTAGTTGGTCAGGTAAGACACATGCACCTGAAAGGAGCTAGGTGTGCCTTCAGTGTCCATGAAGTGCCCAGGGCACCCTGCAAGCACCAGGGAGATGCTGAGAAGAGGTCAGTGTAGCTCAAAGGGAGGGATGAGGGCTCTAGGTAGATCTGGATTTCATCCTTGCAAGATCCTAATGCAAAGTGAGGACAAGGACACCCTAGAACATGCAGAAACCTATAAATGAGGAGTAAGGAGATAATACAAGAGACAGCTAAAGCTGGGTGGGGTGGCACATGCCTGTAATCCCAGCATTCAGGAGACTGAGGCAGGAGGATCATTGCAAGTTCAAGACCAACCTGGGCCATAAAGTGAGCTCCAGGCCAGCCTGGAGTACATAGCAAGACTGTCTCAAAAAGACAGACAGAGAGAGAGAATGGGAGGGAGAGAGAGAGAGAATGGGAAGGAGAGAGAGAGAATGGGAGGGAGAGAGAGAGAGAGAATGGGAGAGAGAGAGGGAGGGAGGGAGGGAAGGAAGGAAAGAAGAAGGGAGGGAGAGAGGGAGGGAGGGAGAACTGTACAGATGAAAGGCAATTTCTTGATCTAAAAATCTTCCCAGAGAGATCGATAATAAGCGTATTTAAGTAACAAAGATAATGTACAAAATATTGTTAGCAGAGTTATTCGAGGATAGGATAAGATAGTTTTAAGTTTCTTTTATATTTAAAAAGAAATGATATGACTGACTTAAAATTTTTAGGGTCACTTCCTAACCAGTTGTCACTCAAACCTTAGGAATCTGCTTTAGCCTAGAAAAGCTGTGCAACATAAATATTTAGGTAGGTGATGATGCAGAGCTGGATGAGGGGGGAAAGAAAAAGTTATGTGCATACTTACATATACTTTATATAGTTTTAATTATATTTTCCATCTCATACATCAAGAATCATAAATGATTACATATTATTTTTCTTCTTTGTGGCTCACAAATCACATGACATGGTGTGAAAGATACCCAGTAAACTTCTGTGAAGTAAGATTCTTTGTCCCTTTAAGCTATAGCTTCAATATGTGCAAGACTGCTTAGCTGGATCAAGTCAGGAAAAGAACCAAATGTCCTGACTTTCTGCTTCTGAGATCTTCTACCCCTCTATCATTCAAGACATGGATGACTGCACCCCAAGAAATAGTGGAGAAAAATGTCATGGTCAAAAATTGGCTTTCAAGGGCTGTGGAGATAGCTCAGCAGGCTAGGCACCTGACTGGCAAGCATAAGGACCTGGGTTCGATTCCTGGTACCACAAGCCAAGCCAGCTCGACACTGGCTATGCTGAATCAGCCACCAAGACTGGGTGTGGTAGTACATTCCTGTAATCCCAACACTGGGGAGCTGAAACAGGAGGATCACTATGAGTCTGAGCTGCACAGGGAGACCCTATACCAAATACATAATTTTTTTTAAAAATGGCTTTCAAGTTCCAGTGAGAATCTCCGGAATTGTGGGAACTAAAATAGGTGGTCCCCAATAAGTCAAATGATTGCCAAGAAGAAGGACATTTTCACATTTAACTGCAGTTTTCATTATGCAGATGAGAACAAAGCAGATAAGCATCCACCTGCACTTGCGCTGTCGGTATTTAAGAGCATCAAAACTCCTCTGCACACTTGCAGTCTCTTGGGACAGATCACCCTGAGGCCTTATGACCTCCACGGGCTTGAATGGCAGCTGCTGTCTTCCTGAAAGTGGAAGACTGTTGCAAAGGCAGGATGAGGCTCCTTCTTCTCCCTCCCTAAGTAGGAGTAGCAGGATGCAGCCCCATGGCAACGGTGACTAGCATCACCGCTGTGTTCAGTGTCTCTGCCTGTGTGATCTCCCAAGAGCTCAGGTTTTTTGTGATGCTTCACATCTATCAGCTCAGTCTGAGCTCCAGAATCCAACAGATGCAAAATGCAACCCCGAGGAACACTGCATGGATGTGTGGTTTCCCCAGAGGATTGGTCCAGCCAGCAATAAGTGGATTGAGATCTCACACAGAACTCAGAAACAGACCGTTGCTACACGACTTCTCCTTGAAAAATCACATGTATTCTTTAGTGTGTTTCACACTGTGCCTACTGAAAGTGACAATGACAATGGAAATGGGAGAATAGTAAGATTTTTTTTAAAGAGTGAGGATTGTTAAAAATCCAAAATAGATGCACAAACTGTACTTCCAACAATCAGAGAAACAATGATCAATAAACTCTGAGATACTTCTCTGACCTAATCTTATATGGAACTGTTCAC
Organism: Myocastor coypus; assembly: GCA_004027025.1. Taxonomy (NCBI): domain Eukaryota; kingdom Metazoa; phylum Chordata; class Mammalia; order Rodentia; family Myocastoridae; genus Myocastor; species Myocastor coypus. The sequence continues at coordinate 6,314 of PVJA010010880.1, forward strand.
AGTATCTACTCAAAGTTATACATTTACAAACATTCTTTGGCTTGAATATTAAATAAAGAAAATCAAGGTGAAAACTGTACTTAGCATATGATCACCACAAAAATCATTGGGTAAAAATAAAAAGGAAATGCCTAAGTGTCAACAGCTAATAGATAACTTAGTCTCATATTTTTCTGCATTTTATACAATATCTAGAATGGGAAACCAGTATTTTCGCTGTAATAAAAGCACGGTTTTATTTTTAATACAGGATTTAAAACAGGCTAAATTTGTGCTGCATTAAATTTAAAAGAAAAGAAGCCTTAGTATACTGACTTTCAGCTTTGCCATGACACATATTCCGATGTTAGCCTCCCAGTACAAGGGCAACATCAAGATATTGTCTAGAATTCCTACAGCTAGGCCCGAAACACACAAATGGCAGTGACATAATGTTATAGCCTTCTCACTCAACATAGATATTCTCCTATTGCCCATATTCTTAGTGAGGTTTCTGCAGTTGTCCTGTTTAACTGGAAAAAACTTCTAGAGGCCTGTGTTGCTCAAACAGTAACCCTTGCCTTCGACCCCTGTTTCTCCTATGCTATGTACAACAAAAGCTCTTTTTTAGCATGATGACTTTTTATTTCTTACCTACAGAACTCTGCAGTTGCAACCACCTTCTTATGTTCTTGTATGTTTTTTTCTTAATTAATGGCTTAACAACAGAGCTGTTTATGCCCTGTCCCTCTACTCTTGCAGGCTTGGTCAAGTTACCCCTTTGAGTCCTCTAAATAATTATGGCAGAAATTCAATAGTGCTTCTTGAGTTGAACTGAACTTTCTCAATATCTCAAAATAAATGCCTCATGTGTTTCCATCACTGCATCCTCTACCCTCATTGGTTTTCTTGTGTGCACAATTAACTCTCACTTGAGTGGGGATGACAGCTTTATAGAATTCTCTAACAGTGAACTTTGATCTGGAGTTTTTTAGATTTTGCTTTTTTATTACTTTTAACAAGAAATAATATTGAGACAGTTTCCAAACATGTTAGTAATTGATGGCACAGTAATTGATACAATGCACATCGTTGTCTTCATAGTAGTTGCTCAGGGTACAAGATACAGACATGATAACTGTTCTAAACACTATTGGTACAAATATTTCTTCTCATTGAACTAAGAGAAAGTAGTTCTATATAGAGAGCAATATTTTGTAACAGTAGTGGGTTATTGGCAGAACTGGCAATGTGAGAAGCTGTTGACTTGAGATTTTCAAAGTTCAGCATACTAATCTGGCTTTACTTTTTTTTTCTGGCTTTACTTTTTAATGCCTCAAGGTTAAACTTTTCTGCAGGGTGGTTAAGGCCAAGATGAAGAAAGACCTATATAACAAAACACATAATTTTTATATCTGACAAGATCAGTCAAATCCCCTCAGGATTTACTTTGAAACCATGTATAGTGTTTTGTAGAACTTTTGTCAGTGTCAGCCACCTGGATGAGTCACAGCCATTGCTTGATCAGTTTGTTCTCTGTGAAAGACTGAGAGAATGTTTTCTCTCTCAGTGACTCTCCTTAGGCACATTATACATCATTTATCCCTTTCCTCTGTGATCTCATAATCTCCTTGAACAGAAAATTTGGGACACCACTGAGTTATAAGATGTTACAATATAGGATCTCTTATGTCCTGAGTCCTCACTGGCCTTGAAGGGCTAGACCCAAAATATTCACTAACCTTGTAGCCCTTCTTTTTCTCTAATGTTTGGTCTGCAAACTTAGGTTCTTAATCCTCCAAGAGAGAAGATTAGCGATATTATTACTCTATTACATAGGTGCTTGAACTTAACATCATTGTCTTCTTTCTAAATATTGAATGCCTTAGACTTAACATGGAACCGGTATTTTCCACCAATCATTGATATTCTAATAAATCTCTATAGAATGTTATTTTAAAAAACTGTTACAATTTTTTACATAGAAATTTAGAAATCTAAGCATACACAAAATTATAGTAAGTCAAACCTATGGCATTTTTCCTTGTCTCATTTTCTCTTTAATCATCCTTTTTTGTTTTCTTTTAAAACAAACATTCACTTGAGAGAGAAGAAAACCAGAATGACAAGCATTCTGAGAATGATTTTACTCTTATAGGATGATTCTCTGAAAATCAAAAACCTATTGTAGATTCTTAGGACCATTGTTTAATTCATCCTGTGTACATAAGTACATGGTTTTTTCCCTGCCAAGTTTCCTAACTTTTCTGCTTGCTGTCCCTTCATTGTTTGATCCTTAAATTCTTGATCTGCATTCAGCTGTATTATGCCTTTACCTTTTTATTTCTTCTTTTGTGTTGTTACACTAGGGAGACTATACAATATTTATATATGTAGATCTGGTTTATTTCACTTATGAGTATATGTTCAAGATACATCCACTTATATATGAAGTCTTCTAGTTTATCATTCTTTATAGCTGAATAATATTGCATTGTATAAAAACACCATATCTTTTTCAACTAGACTTTAGATGATGGGCATTTTGGTTGCTTCCAGGATTTGGCTATCATAAATTGTGCTGCTCTGAGCATAGGTGCACAGATGTCACTATGGTATGATGTTTTCATTTCTTCTGAGAAAATTTCCCAGTAGGAGGATAGCTGGATTGAATCGTATTTCCAGCTCTAGTCTTTTAGGGAGTCTCCACACTGATTCCCGTAGTGGTTGCATCACTCTGCATTCCCACCAGCAGTGGAGAAGGGCTCCTTTTTCCCCAGTCTCTCCAACATTTGTCGCTGGTTGATTTCTTTATGGTAACTATTCTTTCTGAGGTGAGATGATATCTAAGTGTTGTTTTAATTTGCATTTCATGGATGGCTAGCGATTTGGAGCATTTCTTCATATATTTATAGGCTTGTTGTATTTCTTTCTCCGAGAAGTGTGTGTTCATCTCAGGTGCCCATTTCTGGAATGGGTCTTTGAGTTTTGAGACCCTAAAGTTTTTTAGTTCTTTATATATTCTCAATAAAAGACTTTTGTCTGAATACTTACTAGTTAAATTTTTTTCTAAATCTGTGGGTTATCTTTTCACTCTGTCGGCAATTTCATCTGACGTGTAAAAAGTTCTTAGTAAGAGGAAGTCCCAGTTGTTGATTCTTTCAAGTGTTAAATATACATTTTGATTTTTGTCCATGAACTTTTTGCCTACCCCGATGTCTTCAAGATTTCCTCCCACTTCCTCTTCCAGGAGATTTAGTGTTTCTCTTTTAATATTTAGACCTTTTATCCATGTTGAATTTAGTTTAGTGCATGGTGATAGACTTGGGTCTAGTTTTAGGTTTCGGAACATAGAGGGCCAGTTTTTCAACCATTTGTTAAGGAGGCTATCTTTTTTTCCAATAAACATGTTTGGCCCCTTCTCGAAGATAAGGTGGCTGAATGTGTTTGTATTTGCTTCTGCATCTTCTAATCTATTCCATTAATCCTCAGGTCTATTTTTTTGTCAGTACCATGCTAATTTTATCACTGTGGCTTCGTAGTACAATTTTAGGTCAGGAATTGCAATCCCTCCTGCCTTCTCTTTGATGTCCAGGATTGCCTTTGCTATTCTAGGTCTTTTCTGGCTACAAATAAATTTCAGGAATGACTTCTCCAGGTCTGTGAGGTATGTTGATGTTATTTTGATAGGGATTGAATTAAATCTGTATAACAATTTAGGAAATGTGGCCATCTTCAGAATATTGGTTCTTCCTATATAGGAGCAGGGAATATCGTTCTGTTTTCTGAAATCCTGTATGTTGTCTTTTTTCAGAGTACTGTAGTTTTCATTGAAAAGATAATTTACTTCTTTAGTTAGACTAATTCCTAAGTATTTCATTTTTTGTGTGCAATTGTAAAAGGTATTGTTTCTCTAATTTCTCTCTCAGTGTGTTTATTATCTGTGTAGAGGAATGCTATTGGCTTTTGGGTGTTGACTTTGTATCCTGCTATGCTACTAAATTTGTATACTAATTCTAGGAGCTTCTTCGAGGAGTTTTTTGGATTTTCCAAGTAGACTATCATGTCAACTTCAGATAACGATAGTTTAACTTCTTCATTATGTATTCTTATTCCCTTTATTGCTCTCTCTTGTCCTATGGCTGTAGCTAATGATTCCAGAACTATATCAAATAGGAGAGGTGATAGAAAGCATCTTTGTCTTGTACCAGATCTGAGAGTACAAGGCTTCAGTTTTTCCCCACTTAGAATTATGTTAGCCATTGTATTGTCATAGATGGCTTTTATGAGACTGAGGTAGAGACCATCTATTGCAATTTACTGTAGGATTTTGAATATGAATGAATGTTGGACTTTGTCAAAAAAACCTTTTCTGCATCAGTTGAGATCATGTGACTTTTGGATTTAGCTCTATTGATATAGTGTATTACATTTATAGATTTATGTATACTGAATGATCCTTGCATCCCCAGGTTGAATTCTACCTGGTTATGGTGCTTTATCTTCTTAATGACTTGCTGCATTCTATTTGTGAGGATTTTTGCATCTATGTTCGGAAAGATTGGCCTGTAGTTCTCTTTTTTATTACATCTTCCTCCGGTTTGAGTATCAATATAATACTTGCTTCCAGGAATGATTTTGGGAGGATTGCTTCCTTTTCAATTTCATTGAAGAGTTTGAGGAATATTGTGATTATATCTTCTGTAAATTTCTTGTGCAATTCAGTAGTGAATCCATCAAGACCTGAACTTTTCTTTGATGGTAGGTTTTGTTTGTTTGTTTGTTTGTTTTGTTTTTTTTTTTTACTACATTTGGTATTTCATTGGCTGTTTTGGGTTGTTGAGCATTCTTATATCATCTTGATTCAGTTTTCATAATTTGTACCTTTCTATGAATCTGTCCATTTCATCTGTATCTTCACTTCGATGAGAGTAAAGATTCTCAAAGTAGCAATGAATGATCTTCTGAGTCTCCACTGGGTCTGTAGTAATTTTACCCTTTTCATTCTTTATTGCATGAATTTGAGTTCTTTCTTTCCTCTTTTTGATGAGGTTATCTATGAGTTTATCAATTTTATTTAACTTTTCAAAGAACCAGCTTTTTGATTCGTTAATTCTTTGTACTGTTTTCTTCGTCTCAATTGAACTAATTTCTGCTCTAATCTTTATAATTTCCTCCTGTCTTTGGGCTTTGGTTTTTTATTGCTCTTCCTTTTCTAGATGATCGAGGTGCAGCATTAGAGTTTTAATCTGTTGCAGTTCGGTTTTCATAATGTCTATGTTTAAAGCTATAGTTCCTTCTAAGAACTGCTTTCATTGCATCCCATCAATTCTGATAAGTTGTGTTTGAATTTTCATTAAACTGTAGATATTGTTTAATTTGAACTATAAACCCACTGGTTGCTGAGAAGGGTGTTGTTTAATTTACATGTGTATATGGGGCTCTTGTGGTTTCTTTTGTCATTTATTGCCAGGTTCATTGCACTGCAGTCAGATAATATGCATGGGATAATTTCTGTTTTCTTGCATATATGTAAGCACAATCTATGGACTAGTATGTGGTCTATTTTAGAAAATGTTCCATGAGCAGCTGAAAAAAATGTGTATTCAGAAGTGATTTGATGAAACACTCTATATATGTCCAATAAGTCCAAGTGCTGGTTCAGTTGTGTTATTTCTTTGCTAATTTTTTGTCTGCTTGACCTATCTTTTTGGGATAAGGGGGTATTAAGGTCTCGTATTAGGGCTGTTGTAGGAATATTAGAGTTGTCATGTCCATTAAGATTTGTCTTATATAGCTGGGTGCTCCTGTGTTGGGTACATACATTTTTATGAGTGTTATCTCTTCCACTTGAATTTTTCCCCTAACAAGTATGTAGTGGCCTTGGTTATCTTGTTTGATCATTCTTGGATTGAAGTTGAGACTATCTGAGAGTCGGATTGCTACCCCTGCAGTTTTGTGAGGTGCTGGGGCATGTAGTAATGTTTTCCATCCTTTGACCTCCAGGCTATGAATTTCTTTATGAGTTAAGTGTGTTACTTTTATACAGCATATTGTTGAGTTTTCCTTCCTAATACACTGTGCCAGCCTATTTCTTTTAATTGGTGAATTGAGTCCATTTGCATTTGTGGTTATAACTGAGATATATTGATTTATGCTTGCCATGTTATTTACCTGCTGTTGGTTAAACCTTTATCCCCTGTGTTTAACTGTTTGCCCTGTTAGGTTGATTCTTTCCATTCTCATTTGTGAAGTACTGGTCATTTTCATCCCTCTTTAGAATAACTTTTAGTAGTCTGTGTAGGGTTGACTTTGTCATCATGAAGTTGTTCTTTGTCATGGAAGTATGTTACTTCTCCATCAAACTTGAAAGAGAATTTTGCAATGTATAGCAGTCTGGGCTGGAATTTGTTTTCATGAAGGACTTGAAGAACTCTGCTCCATGCTCTTCTTGACTTCATTGTTTGTGAAGAGAAATCTGCCATTATTTTGACAGGTTTTCCTTTAAATGTGATCTGTTTCTTTTCACTAGTAGCTTTTAGTGTGTTCTTCTTGTACTGAATTTCTGAGATCTTACTATTATATGTCTGGGTGTGCTTTTAATTGGGTTGATGGTATTTGAAGATCAATATGCTTCAGTAACTTGATTGCCATATTGTTTCCCCATATTTGGTAAATATTCTGCTATTACTTCTGCCCATATTATTTTTATATCATTTGTATTCACTCCTTCTTTCTCGTTGATGCCAATTAATCTCACATTCTTCATCTTTGCATCATCTTGTAGATGTTAAATGATTTTTTCCTTCATCCTAGTTGTATTTAAGAGATCCTTTCTTACCTTTTCACTATCTGTGACTGTGTCTTCAAGATCTGAAACTCTGCCTTCACTTTCATCCTTGAGGCACTGCCAACTTGTCACTGAGGTTTTAAGTTCCTATGTATCTCTTTGAGTCTATTTCATATGATCTATTCTGTATATTGTTTATTCAAGGAGTCCAAAGGTTTTTAATCTCCTCCAATTTTTTATCAGTGTCTTCTTCAGAATTCTTTCATTATGGTTATCCTTTCTCTTTTTACTTCAGAAATTATTTCTTTTTTTTTCAGAAATTATTTCTTATATGATTTCCTCTTTACCATTCTGCAGTTTTCTCTTTACTTCAGATGCTATTAATTCAGAGAGTTCCTTTTTTATTTCAGACATTACTCTGATCTGATTTCTCCTGTACCTATCTGCAGATGTTTCCTTACTTCAGATGCTATTAATTCAGAAATTTCTTGTGTAGCTTCAGAGATTATTTCTGCTCTGATTTCCTCTATACTTTTCTGCAGTTATCTCTTTACTTCAGACAATATTCCAAGATTTCAGCTGTGTGATTCCCATTTTCTTCTATGTTAGTACCTCCTGCATTTTTGGGGGTGGGCTTGGGTCCTGAGATTTCATTTTGCTCCTTCTCATTGTCATTGTGTAGAGCACAGTCCTCTGACCTTTGGTGCAGAGCTTGGTGCAATTATACCTTTAGCGTAATTCTTACCCAAAGGAGATTATATGGTTAAGGCAATTATACTTTTGTATTTACAGAACTATAGTTAGGAGCACTAATAGTGGGCAGTGATATTTAGCAGTTGACAAACTTTTGTAACTAATGAGTTTGTATTTTGCATAGTAAGAGCAAACGTTATGATTGTGTAGCTCAGCTGATTTTGAATTCAGAGTTTGTATTTAATTTAGTTCACTTAAGTTCTGACTAATTATCTCCCTTTGACATAACTGGGAGGGATGGATCCAAAGAAGGTGGAGGTCAGTCAGTCAGGCCACATTAGTTTTTGCATTTTTGTCTTTTGAAAGAAAATTATTTCCAGATCCTCGGTCATGGTATCAGGGGCTGTAGTATTCCACTAAAAATGATCAGAGGTTCACAGAACTAGAGAAAACATTCCTAAAATTCATCTGAAATAGAAGAAACCTAGAACAGCAAATGCAATCCTAGCCAACAAAGGCAAGCCAGAAGGCTTACCATCCCTGATTTGAAATTAGACTATAAAGTTACTGTGACAAAATTAGCATGGCACTGGCATTAAAAAAAAAAAAAAAAAAAACAGACCTATGGATCAGTGGAAGAGGTTAGAAGATGCATACCCATTTACAGACACACTCAGCCACCTTATCCTTGGCAAAGGCACCAAACATGTTCACTGGAAGAAAGATAGCCTCTTTAGCAAATGGTGTTGCAAAAATTGGCTCTCTACATATTGAAGACTAAAAACCAGAAAGACCCATGTCTGTCACCAGGCACTAAACTAAACTCAAAATGGGTCAAAGATGTAAATGTTAAAACAAAAATGCTAAATTTATTGGAAGAGAAAGTAAATAGAAATAGAGAAGACATAGGGGTAGGGAGAGAGTTCACGAACAAAAAACAACTGAATGGGAAATATTTCAAAGAATCAGCAACTAGGATCTTATCTCTTTTTTATATATATTTAATGTTATTTTAAAGAGTAAAAATAACAGAAATAAAGATAGAAAAGACAGTTACAAGTAAGAGTACATATAGTACAGAATTTGTAAACAAGAAAAATCTTAACAATGGTTGCATTACATATTTTCATCATCAAACCAGTTTACATCAATAGGCATAGGTATGTAACACTGATCAAACAATTAAACATAACACTTTCAATAAACATTAATTTTTTTCTCTTCCAAATGAATTTTGTATTTAAGTCACTCTCCTAAAAAAAATTATAGGAGTTGAGGATACAGAAAATGCAAAGTTCTAAGATGGATTCCTGGTACTGCCCAAAATTTATTTATTTATTTACTTACTTACTTACTTACATAATTATTCTTTTGAGTCTTTACACTAGGGAGACTATACAATATTTGCATATGTAGGTCTGGTTTATTTCACTTATGAGTATACATTCAAGATACATCCATTTATATATGAAGTCTTCTAGTTTATCATTCCTTATAGCTGAGTAATATTCCATTTTATGAAAATATCACATGTTTTTCAGCCGTTCTTCACATGATGGACATTTTGGTTGTTTCCAGGATTTGGCTATCACAAATTGTGCTGCTATGAACATAGGTGCACAGATATCACTATGATATGATGTTTTCAATTCTTCTGGAAAAATTCCCAGTAGGGGGATAGCTGGAAGGATCTCATCTTTTTTAAAATGTTTATGCACAACAAAAGAAATCACAAATAATTTAAAAAAAAAACTAATTGGGAAAAATTTTAGCCAACTGTCCCTCAGAGGACTTCTATCTAGAACATATAGAAAATTATAAACATCAGGCCCCAAAAATTCAAAGACCCAATCAAAAAATGGACATCTAAGGTGAATGCAAATTTCTTAGATGAAGAAATACAAATGACAAACAAATGCATTATTTTTTTTTAAAGTTCAACATCATTGGTCATCGGAGAAATGCAAATTATAACAACACTGAAGGCTAGACAGATAGCTCAGTGAACTAAAGTGCCTGCTTAGGCAGACACAGAGACTAGAATTCAGTCCCTACCACGCCGTGCCAGCCCTACCCCTGGGGCGCTCAGAGATGATGACTGAGACTCAGCATGGTGGCACTTGCCTGTAATCCCAGAATTTAGGGAGCTGAAAACAGGAGGATCACTATGAGTCTGATCTGTGTAGCAAGACCCTTTAGGCCCTATACTAAATACATTTAAAAAGTAAAAAGTAAACAATAACACTGAGGTTCCATATCACCCCAGAAACAATAGCTATCATTAAGAAATGAACCAATAACACATGCTGGTGGGTATGTGGAGGAAAAGGAACTCTTCTCCACTTTCAGTACAAATGTAGACTGGTATAACCACTATGGAAATCAATGTGGAGATTTCTCAAAAAGCTAGAGTTAGATGTCCTATTTGATCCCACTATTGCCTTTCTTGTGTAGTTTCCCAGAAGAATTAAAAATGTCATACCACAGCCACATATCTGCGTCCATGTTTGTGGCAGCACTATTTATGATAGTTAACTACTGGAAACAACCCAAATGCCTATCAACCAAGGAATGGATTATTAAAAAGCTTTGGTATTTTTATGCAATGGAGAGCTACTCAGCTATAAAGAAGGGTAAACTTGAGCCTTTTATAGGTAAATGGGTATAATTTAAGGCCATTCTCATAAGTGAAATAAATCATACTTGCATGTGTAAACATAGTATTATCTCCCTAGGATAAAGAACTGAAAGAGTAAATGAGATCCAAAACATATACTAGATAGTGTGAAAGGGGAATAAACTGCTCATAATGAAAGAGCAACTAGGATGGGGGGGAAGCAGAAAAAAAAATATGTACACACACACACACATATATATGTCTTAGTTACTTTTTACTTGTTGCTGGGACAAATACCCAACACGCAAAATGAAGGACGGAAGGAAGGAAAGGTTTATTTAGCTCACAGTTTGTGGAAGTTTCAGTCCATATTCGCTGGCCCAAGGCTGAGTGGAACAGGGCAAAGAGCATCCAGTTCATGGCGGCAGAACAGCAACAAAATGGTGACAGAGGCAGCTAACCAATCAGGTCAGCCGAGCAACAGCATAAGTCTATCTCTCCGTCTCTCTTTATATTACACTCAGGCTCTCCGCCTCAGCCTATCCACCTTAGGCCCCACCCATAATCCCATCAGTACTAAAACACATAATCCCAGGGTCTCATGAGTCAAGTCCCAAACTTTAGAAGTCCCCATCCCATGATTGCATGAGGCTTTGGGGGGGGGGGGGGGCAACTAGATATAAACCATAAATATATATATATATATATATATATATATATATATATGCTAAAATAAATATACTAATAACTTCTCTTAGTTCATTTAAAAGAATGATTTGTGTTTATATTGTTTGATTAATGTTTCATGCCTATGTCTTATAATCTGAGAAACTACCTTGAAGGTAATAGTATAGACTATATTAGCCATTGCTAATGTCCTATTGTTTTGATTTGAAATTTGGTATCATTGTTTTTATTTTTTCTCTTTACAATAAAAAAGTGACCAGAGGTTGAGCTATTCTCAGTCGAGGCAAAACTAACTGCCTTTGCTTCTTTCCTTTCTTTCTTTCTTCCTTTCTTTCTTTATTTAGTTATTTATTTATTTTTGTATGAGGAAAAGAACTCACTACCTATGCTTGCCCAGCAGGCGCTGTGCCACTGAACTATCTTCCCAGCTCCCTAATTGCCTTTCAACTTGACTTTTCCAAAATAACTGTCTCTCTTAGGAAAATCCTGTTACTTTCTTGACAATTGGAGTTCTTAGTGTCGGTTTGGGAGTTTAAAGCTGCACATCACCTTCTCTACCATGTTTGATATTAGGCAACTTGGACCAAACCTTCAAGGATGAAGGCTTCCTATCCTTGATCTCAATATGGAATTTTACAAGGAGTTCTGGATGGTACCAGCTCACACCACTGTTAAATTGCCTGAATTTTTAACAGTCCTATGAGCCTTATCCAAAACTTCATTATTTCTAATGTTTCAGATGCTTGAAACCAAATGTAAATTTTTTTAACACAGTAACTTAAGCACCATCCTAAGAAGCAAGATAATGGAATAGCCAGTGGTGTAGCTAAGACCAAAAGGTGCAGAAGTTAATAGGAAGATGAGCATGGCGAACGGCAAAGAGCAAGTTAAGATTCAGGAGCTGACACCAGCCATGATGCCAGCGAGCTGGATGAGTAGCAGGAGTAGTCAGTACTTTGGAGTCACATGTTTTGCATCTCTAAAATGGAAGTGACTGGGGGCCCGGCGGGATGACTCAGTGGTCTAAAGCGCCTGCTTGGGAAAGCTTGGGCAGCTTCAGGGACTGCGGTTCGATCCCCGGCACCACATGCTGCGCCAGCCCTGCTCTTGGGGTGGGCTGAGCCAGCCATAAAAATGAGCGAATAAACAACAAACAAAGGTTCTAAAACAAGAAAAAAATAAAAAATAAAAATAAAAAATTCTTAAAAAAAAATAAAATGGAAGTGACAATATCTTAAGGATCAAACAAGTTCTACACACATATGCACATCTAGCACAACCATAGTATGAAACTAGAACACAGCAAATTTTCAATTGATGCAAGCCATCATCTTCTATTACACGGGGTCATTTCTAAAAGGAGTTGCCCATGTGTTCTTGATGTAAGGCGTCATTCTATATTCATCTGCTGTTCATCTCCCTAACTTCTTCCTGGTGGTCCCATGAGAGAGGCACCTGGAGCTCTGGTGGTAGAGGTCTCAAACATCTCAAAACATTAAAATAATTCAATTTTAGATAAGGCTAGTAGAATAGTAAAAAAAAAAAAAACTCAGGCAAAAAGAGCAGGCACCATGGAGAATTCCCTGTGAAAACATGTTATTACTAATAGTTTACTGCCTATTAGCAATTAAACAGTGTGAATGACAACATAACATATATGATCTTTCACAGTAGGTCTAGTATCAAACTAGTACCTAGGAGTGAAACACATTCCTAACGGGATAAAGTACCTTATTTTATTTACTTGTTTACTCATATATTTATTTTGTATTTTTTAGGGAAGGACCTAGAGGGTGTTCAGGGTCTCACTACTAGATCAGACTCATAGTGATCCACCTGTTTACAGCCTCCCAAGAGCTGGGATTGCAGGTGTGTGCCACCACACCCAGTCTCAATCACCATCTCAGTGCCCCTTGGAGGTAGGACTAGCACAGCAGGCCTGGTGATTAAACCCCTCACCCTTGCACCTGCTTTCAGGTGCTTTAATCTGCTGAGCTACTTGGCCAGCCCTCCTCACAGGATAAATTACTTTAATGAGAAAATTTCCAGAGTTAACCAAATCTCTTCATGTAAATCATCAGCTTGTTTATTGGATATGATTGACTTTCTATAAGTGACAACTTCCTAATTCTTTTGAGTCACAATTTCTCTGCATGCATCTGAGTGCTTTAGCTGGAACAGCCTGCAGGGACAGTGACACTATGTGCATGCCAGGCACCAGGCTAGCTACTCACACAGCTTTCTCTTCATCTTCCTAGCAATAGTGGAGATTAACCTTGAGGTTTCCTCCAGTTATCCGTGAAATTCTTAGGTCAGAGGAACAAGATCACTGGCCCCAGGCTGAGTTATGGGCAAGTAAACCAAAAGCAACATGGCAGACACACAAGCTCAGGTTTACCAGATGTATTTGTTATGTAATGTCAGTTGTCAAAATAATTTAGACTGTCCTTATTACGTACCAAAAATCTTTCTAGGCATGCTTCAGAGGCTCAAGGCGGCAGCAGCAGCATCAAGTCCAAGTACCTCTTGGGAGAAAGACCGTGGGGATTTTCTGGGAGGACTCTCTGTCCAGGGGAAGCCGTTGGCAAAATAATTGAGAATGAGGAGGAAAGAAAACATGGTGTGTTTAAACTTGAAAAATACCTTTGAAAAGGTTAATGCTGTATTTTTCTGAGATGGTAATCCTTTGATCTTGATTTAAAAAAAAAAAAAAAAAAGAAGCAATACAAGAACATTAAGGGCATTTCTTTAGATCATATAAATAATGCTGCCTGTAAATAATCAGCACTGAGACCACCCTTGCTTAGCATATTTATAAATCATCAGGAAGAGGAATACATGTGGAAATTTCCAAATTTATGAACAACCACTGCTAGGCTCTTCCAGGTAGCAAAATGCCCTGCCGGTTCATGTAAATGCAGAAAGACAATGCAGGGCTGCATGCACGGTGGAAGGACAGCCAATGATCTTTTCCACAGATGGATGTAAGATAGGGAATTTAGGGAAAAACAATCCAAACCATTCTCTCAAGACTGAAGGGCACTGAACCATCAGTGATAGGAAAATTAAGAGATTTTATTTACAATCGTGTGTATTGCTGTTGCCAGTTGTTCCTACTGCAGCTAAAAACCCAGTCAGAAACCAGGTACATGTACAGTATTTTAAAAGAGGCATTAAAAGCAAAAGCTGATATCCTGCTGGAATATAAAACCATGGCTTACTTCAGCCTGGACTGTTGTAAGCTGAAGGCATTTTTCCCAGCCAATTTTAAGCAATTGTAGTGAAGTCCAGAGGCAGTCATCCTGAGATGATCTGTGGGAATGAGGAGCTGCTTTATGAAAGCAAATTTTCAAAAATCAACATGCATCAGCCTGTGCAGATGAAGGTTTATAGGAGCACATGGGTGTAGTGAACGCAGACATTGGCCTTGGTTAACACATACTGTCACCGTCAGAGGCCTGAGGGAGATGATGAAGGTAAAAGGAGAAGGCTGTCATCTCACACACGAGGCAGGAAGTACAAAAGCTGACAAAGAGACCTGTAAAACTTCTAAACAGCACAAGGTCTGTGCCTAAGAAATGCCTTCTTCTTAGCCTTGAAACTTGCAGAGGGAAGTGGAGATTACATGGGTATGTGACACAGCAAAGATGACACACAGGCAGGCAAGGAAGTGGATAGACAAAGCTTTTAGGCTGACCCATAACAGATTGTTCTAAGAAGTCCAATACTGAGGATGCACCTAGAACCTTGCACTGTATGCCTTTGAGCAAAACTAGATTTGGGACCCAGCAAACCCAATGCAGATCTTGATGTCCCTGCATACTCGCTTGTAGGGTTAGGCAACCACTCTGCACCTCAGTTTCCTCATCCATAAAATACGGAGAAGCCCATCCAGATGGACACATCAGGAAGACTGAAAGAGGTGGCATGTTGGGGGGGAGTGTCTCCGCAGTTCTTAGCTCCCCTTTACCTCTGCTCCTTGGTGGGTGCTTTCTGAGGCCTCCAAACACCATGCCTTCTCATCCTCATTCACCCTCCCTTCCTCACTAAGGTCATCCTTTCATCCCTTCAGACTTATTAAACCCTATTGTTCTTTTTTTGAAAAACATGATAGTAGTACATTCCTAATAATTCATACAATGCAAATTGTTGTTCTTATAGTAGTTACACAGAGCACAGGGTGCAGACATGGTAATTTTTGTAATCAATGTTGGTACAAAAAAATTCTTCTCATTGAACTAAGAGAAAGTAGTTGTATACATAGTCCCATTTGCCATAATCACAATGGATTACTAGCAAAACTGGCAGTGTCACAAGATGTTGACTGAAGCCTTTTACAGCTCAGCATATTAATCTAGCTTTATGTTTTATGCCTCATAGTTAAACTTTTCTGCTGGGTGGTTAAGGGCAAGTTAAAGCAAGACCTGCATAACAAAACACGTAACTTTTGTATCTCCCAAGGTCAGTCAAATCCCCTCATGATTTACTTTGAAACCATGTACAGTGATTTGTAGAACTGTTGTCAGTGTCAGCCATTTGGATGAGTCATGGCCTGTGCTTGACCAGTTTGCTCTCTGTGAAAGCCTATGTTATGGTTTATGTCTAGTTGTCCCCCCAAAGCCTTATGTAGTCATTGGGCAGGGACTTCTAGAGTTTGAGACTTGATCCATGATCTCTGGGATTATGGGTTTTAGTACTGAAGGGATTATGGGTCGAAGTACTTCTGGGATTATGGGTGTAGCCTAAGGCGGGGGCTAAGGTGGAGAGCCTGAATGGAATATAAAGAGAGACAGAGAGACAGACTCGAGCTGTTGCTGCTGCTCTGCTGCCCTGGTTGATTGGCTGTCTCTGACATCATTTTGTTGCTGTTCCGCCACCATGAACTGGATTCTCTCTGCTCTGTTCCTCTCAGCCTTGGGCCAGCCAAACATGGACTGAAACCTCCAGTAACTGTGAGCTAATAAGCCTTTCCTTCCTTCATTTTGAGTGTCGGGTATTTGTCTCAGCAATGAGTGAAAAGTAACTAAGACAGCCTAAGAGAATGTTTTTGTCTCCAAGTGACTCTCCTTAGGTGCACTGTACATCATTGATCCCTTTCCTCTGTGGTCCCATAATTGTGAACAGAAGATTTGGGGCACCACTGAGTTATAGGATGTTACAGCATAGGTTCTCTTATGTAGTCCTCATTGACCTTGAAGGGTTATGGCCACAATATTGGCAATCCTTGTAGCCCTTTTTTCCACTAATTTTTGGTCTATAAGCATACATTCTTAACCCTCCAGGAGAGAAACTTCATGATACTATTACTCTATAATGTACGTACTTGAGCTTAACATCACTGTCTTTCTGAATATCAAACGTCTTACACTTAACTTGGAATCAGTATTTTCCATCAATCATTGATATTCTAATAAACCCTTATATAATGTGATAAAAGCAGTTACACACTTTTACACAGAAATTTAGAAATCTAAATATATGTAAAATTATAGCCAATCAAAGCTACAGCATTTCTCCTAGTCTTACTCTCATTTAATATCCCTGTTTGTTTCCTTGTAAACCAATCATTTACCTGAGAGAGATTATAGCAGTTACTGAAATTACATTAAAAGCAACACAAATCTAAAAGAGAAAAATTACAGGCGTTTGAAGCATAATTTTAGTGTTACCCACTGCTATACTCGGCATAAAAAAATATTTTGGTGGTTCATTGGAACATTATCTAATACATCCTGTGTATAAGCGCATGGTTTTGCTCCTGCCATATTTCCTGTCTTTTCTGTTTGCAGTCACTTCATTGTTTAATGCTTAAGTCCTTGGTTTCCATTCAGCTGTGTTTTGCCTTTCCATTTTTATTTCTTCTTTTGTGTTCTTCCACTAGGGAGACTATACTATATTTACACATGTAGGTCTGGTTTATTTCACTTATGAGCATATGTTCAAAATACATCCACTTACATATGAAGTCTTCTAGTTTATCATTCTTTACAGCTGAATAATAAATATTCCATTGTATAAATATACCACATCTTTTTCAACTAGACTTCAGATGATGTGCATTTTGGTTGTTTCCATGATTTGACTATCACAAATTGTGCTGCTATGAACATAGGTGCACAGATGTCACCATGGTATGATGTTTTCATTTCTTCTGGGAAAATTCCCAGTAGGGGGATAGCTGGGTTGAATGGGATTTCCAGATCTAGTTTTTTAAGGAGTCTCCACACTGCTCCATAATGGTTGCACCAGTCTGCATTCCCACCAGCAGTGGAGAAGTGTCCCTTTTTCCCCACAGCCTTTCCAATGGTTGATTTCTTTATGGTAGCCATTCCTTTTGGGGTGAGATGGTATCTAAGTGTTGTTTTAATTTGCATTTCATGAATAGCTAGCGATGTGGAGCATTTCTTCATATATTTATAGGCTTGTTGTATTTCTTTTTCTGAGAAGTGTGTGTTCATCTCAGATGCCCATTTCTGGAATGGGTCTTTGAATTTTGAAACCCTAATGTTTTTTAGTTCCTTATATATTCTAGATAAGAGACCTTTGTCTGAATATTTTCTAGTTAATTTTTTTTGAAATTTTCACATTGTATTTTCACTCTGTTGGTAATTTCTTTTGATGTGCAAAAACTTCTCAGCAAGAGGAAGTCCCAGTTGTTCATTCTTTCAAGAGTTAAACGTGCATTTTGATTTTTGTTCATGAACGCTTTGCCTACCCCAATGTCTTCAAGATTTCCTCCCACTTTCTCTTCCAGGAGATTTAGTGTTTCTGTTTTAATATTCATATTTTTAATCCATTTCGACTTTAGTTTAGTGCACGGTAATAGACCTGGGTCAAGTTTTAGTTTTCGGCATGTAGAGAGCTGTTTTTTCCTAGCATCATTTGTTAAAGAGGCTGTCTTTCTTCCAATAAACATGTTTTGCCCCTTCGTCAAAGACAAGGTGGCTGAATGTGTTTGTATTTGCTTCTGCATTTTCTAATCTATTCAATTGATCCTCAGTTTTTTGTTTTTTGTTTTTTGTTTTTTTTTTGGGGGGGGGGTTGCCAATACCATGCTGATTTTATCACAGTATCTCTGTAGTATAATGATAGGTCAGGCATTGGAATGCCTCCTGCCTTATCTTTGATGTACAGGATTCTTTGCAATTCTAGGTCTTTTCTGGTTACAAATAAATTTATGAATGATTTCTCCATGTCTGTGAGGTATGTTGATGTTATTTTGATAGGGATTGCATTAAATCTGCATAACAATTTAGGAAGTATGGCCATCTTCACAATATTGGTTCTTCCTATCCAGGAGCAAGGAATATCTTTCCATTTTCCGAAATCCTGTATGATCTCTTTTTTTCAGAGTACTGTAGTTTTCAATGAATACATCTTTTACTTCTTTAGTTAGGTTAATTCCGGAGTATTTCATCTTTTTTAGTGCTATCATAAAAGATATTCCTCTAATTTCTCTCTCAGTGTGCTTGTTATCTGTGTAGAGGAATGCTATTGACTTTTGGGTGTTGACTTTGTATCCTGCTATGCTAATAAATTTGAGTATTAATTCTAGGAGCTTCTTGGAGTTTTTTGGGTCTTCCAAGTAGATTGTCATATAATCTGCAAATAATGATAGTTTTACTTCTTCTTTACCTGTTCTTATTTCTTTTATTTATCTCTCTTGTCTAATGGCTTTACCTAATGGTTCCAGAACTATATTGAATAGGAGTGGTGATAGAGGACATCCTTGTCTTCTACCAGATCTGAGAGTAAAAGACTTTAGCTTTTCCTGATTTAAAATTATGTTAGCTGTTGGGCTGTTATAGATGGCCTTTATCAGACTGAGGTAGAGGCCCTCTATTCCAATTGCTATAGGACTTTGAACATGAATGAGTGTTGAACTTTGTCAAACCTTTTTCTCCATCAATTGAGATCATGTGATTTTTGGATTGGGCTCTCTTGATATAGTATGTTACATTTATACATTTGCATATATTAAACCATCCTTACATCCCTGGTATGGACCCTACCTGATCATGGTGTATAATCTTCTTTATGATTTACTGTATTCTATTAGCAAGGAATTTATTGAGGATTTTTGCATCTATGTTCATAAAAGAAATTGGCCTATAGTTCTCTTTTTTAGTTGCATCTCTCTCTCTCTGGTTTTGGTATCAGTACAATACTTGCCTCTAGGAATGATTTTGGGAGGATTGTTTCCTTTTCACCTTCACTGAAGAATTTAAGGAGTACTGGGGTTATGCCTTCTGTAAATTTTTTGTAGAATTCAGTGGTGAATCCATCAGGACTTGGACTTTTCTCTGTCCATAGACTTTTTATTGCATTTCATATTTCATTGGCTGTTACTGGGTTATTGAGAGTTCTTATATCTTCTTGATTCAATTTTGGTAGTTTGTACCTTTCTAGGAGTCTGTCCATTTCATCTGTGTCTTCAATTCTGTGAGAGTAAAGATTCTCAAAGTAGCCATTAATGATCCTCTGAATCTCTGCTGGGTCTGTAGTAATTTCACCCCTTCATTCCTTATTGCTTGAATTTGAGTCCTTTCTTTCCTCTTTTTAATGAAGTTTGCTAAGGGCTTATCAATTGTATTTAATCTTTCAAAGAACCACCCATTTGATTCATTAATTTTTTGTACTGTTTTCTTCGTCTTGACTGAATTAATTTCTGCTCTAATCTTTATAGTTTCCTCCTGTCTTTGGACTTTGGGTTTCATTTGCTCTTCCTTTTCTAGTCAGTTTATGTGTTGCATATGAGTATTTATTTGTTCCAGTTCTGATATCTTAATGTGTGAGTTTAGAGCTATAAATTTCCCTCTAAGATCTACTTTCATTGAATCCCATAAATTCCAGTAGGTTGTGTTTGAGTTTTCATTAAGTTCTGTGCTATTTAATTTCATCTGTAACCCACTGGTTGCTGAGAAGGGTGTTGTTTAATTTCCATGTATTTCTGGGGTTCTTGTGATTTCTGTTGTCATGTATTTCCAGCTTGATTGCACTGTGGTCAGATACTATGCATGGAATAATTTCTGTTTTCTTGCATATACTTAAGCATGACCTATGTACTAGTATGTGGTCTATTTTGGAAAATATCCCATGTGTATTCAGAAGTGGTTGGGTGGAACACTCTGTGTATGTCCACTAAATCCAGTTGTTCCAAGATCTGGTTCAGTTCTGCTACTTCTTTGCTAATTTTTTGTCTGTGTGACCTATGTTTTGGGGATAAAGGGCTTTTAAGATCTCCTGTTAAGATTGTGGTACTGGGTCCCCCTGGCTCGAGAACGTGGGTGCTTACAGTTTGTCTGGTTTGGGGGCTGAGAGTCCCGTTGTGAACTTCACAGCAACCACTGCACTATAACAATTCCTGTTGTATTATGGTGTTTGCTATACCAGAATTTGTTCTTATACCATCCTTTATTCTTTGTCTGACTTGGAAGCCATTTGTGTCCACTGCAAAGTTACTATTCTCTTTTTTTTTTCTTTCTTTTTTTCTTTTTTAAATAAACTGCCATTTCAGATTTTTTTAAAAAATTATTGTGGTATTAGATACTACATTTTTCATGCCCATTAAGATTTGTCTTATATAACTTGGTGCTCCCATGTTGGGTGCATACATATTTATGAGTGTTACCTCTTCCTCTTTAATTTTTACCCTAACCAGTATGTAGTGCCCTTCTTTATTTCATTTTGTCAATCTTGGTTTCAAGTTTAGACTGTCTGCAAACAAGACTGCTACCCTTGTCTTTTTTTTTTTTTTTTTAGGTGCTGGGCATGTAGTATTGCTTTCCATCCTTTAACTTTTAGACTTTTAACCTATGCATTTCTTTAGGAGTTAAGAGTGTTTCTTGTATACAGCATATTGTTGGATTTGGCTTCCTTTTCCACTCTGCCAGCCTATTTCTTTTAATTGGAGACTTGAGTCCATTTACATTGATGGTTATATTTGAAATGTATTGACTTATGATTGACATGTCTTTTACTTACTACTGTTTACTCCTTTTCTCCTGTTTAATTGGTTGCCCTATTTGGTGGATTCTTTCTGGTCTCATTTATAGAGTTTAAGTCATTTGGTCCCTCTCTAAAATACTTTTTTAGTAGTCTCTGTAGGATTGGCTTTCACATCATGAAATTCTTTAGTTGTTCCTTGTTGTGGATGTATGTCACTTCTCCCTCATACTTGAGAGTTTTGCTGGGTATAGCAGTCTGGGCTGGAATTTGTTTTCATGGAAGACTTCAAGCACTCCGCTCCATGTTCTTCTTGACTTCGTCATTTGTGAACAGAAATCTGCTGTTACTCTGATGGGTTTTCCTTTCAATGTGATCTGTTTCTTTTCTCTAGCGGCTTTTAGTATATTATTTGGCTGCATTTCTGGGATTTTCACTATTATATGTCTGGATGTGTTTTTATTTTCTTTCTTTCTTTCTTTCTTTTTTGTTCGGCGGAACCAGGGATCAAACTCAGGACCTTGCACTTGCTAGGCAGGCATTTGTGCCCCTGAGCTATGTTCTCGGCTGCTCTGGGTGTGTTTTTAGTTGGGTTGATGTTGTTTGGAGTTCTGTGTGCTTTAGTTACTGAATGTTTGATTGTTTTATCATATTTGAAAAGTTTTCTGCTATTACTTCTGCCCATATTCTTTTTATATCATTTGTATTGACTCCTTCTTTCCTGTTGATTCCTAGTAATCTCACGTTGTTCATTTTTGCATCATCTTGCAGATGTCGAATTATTTTTTCCTGCATCCTGGTTGTTTTTAAAAGATCTTTTCTCACCTTTTCACTAGCTGCAACTGTGTCTTCAAGATCTGAGACTCTATCTTCACTTTCGCTCATATGGTGTCGCCAGCTTATGATTAAGATTTTATTTGCTTGTATATCTCTTTGAAACTCTTTTA
>PVJA010010880.1:28071-56333 GCA_004027025.1 Myocastor coypus
TTTTTTTGTTTTTTTTTTTTTTTTTTTTTTTTTTTTTTTTTTTTTCTTTTTTTTTTTTTTTTTTTTTTTTTTTTTTTTTTTTTTTTTTTTTTTTTTTTTTTTTTTTAGTTCAGACTCTAGTAATTCAATGATTTCTTTTTTTACTTCAGAGGATATCTTCAATCCTAGTTCTTCTGTATGTTTCTGTATTTGTTTGTTTACTTCAGATGCTACTAATTCAGAGATTTCGGATGCATGATTCCCACTTTCTTCTACAGTAGCACCTCCTGTATTTGTTGCTTGTGGGCTTGGGTCCTGAGATTGCATCTTGCTCCTTGTTTGTATCATTCTGTATAGCAGGGATCTCTGACCTTTAGTGCAGAACTTTGGTGAAGTTATGTCATTAGCGCGTACTGAAGTGGGTCAGGATCTACCAACTTTGACCTTGTCCAGACGTGCCTAGCTGTGTCTGGCTGCTGTACTCAGCTTCTTCCTGCTGCAGATTTTGGATGAGAGCCTGCTATGCTCCTCTGGCAAGATTCTCAGCTCCTGGGTTAGGGTCTGACTCCCAGCCTCTCTGCAGGGAATTTTGCTGCAGGGCTCTACAGCAAATTCTAGAGCTGGGTTCTGGGTGAGAAAGAAGCTCTGGTGGCAGGAGGGTTCCTGCCTACGTACCCACCAGTCACGAGCTGTGTGTGGGGTCAGAGTTCCAGTGTTCAAGCAGTGGTGCAGGCCAAGAGGTCCCACCTGTGCATCCACTGGTCTGTCTATCTGTTGGGGCTGCTGAGGGTGGGGGCTGAGTTCTAGTGAAAGCACAGGGGGCCACAGGCCAAGAGGTCCTACCTGCACACCCACCAGTGGGTCTGCTGGTCAATCAGGGCTGCTGAGTGCAGAGGTTGAGTTCTGGTGGTGGTTGGGAGCCTGAAAGTGGAGAGGTACTACCTGAGCACCGACAGTTGGTCTGTCAGTAGGGGCTGCTATTCTGACCCTATTGTTCTTGAGCAATAGGCATTTGGGATAAAATAGTGTCAAACATATCCCCATCCTCTGGATAGAGAAAGCTGAGGTCAATCAGAGAGTCCAGGTAGGGGCACAGACTTTCCTCTTAGAAGAATAGAAAACCTGGGTGTTGTAGCATATACTGGGAAGCTGGAACAGGAGAATCTGAGGCCATCCTGGGCAGCAGAGTGAAACTCTATCTTAAAAACCTGGGGTCATAAATCTGTATGAAAACATTGAGTTTAACCCCTGACAATGGGGCGGGGGGGTGGGGGGGAGCCAAGTCATTACAAGGCCTTAAGTTGGTTGGCGGTGAAGAGTTGGTTGTGTTTTTGAAGGGCCTCCTGGCTGCCAGGTAGAGGCTGGACTCTGGGCAGCAGGTGTGGAGAGGGCAAAGAGCCACTCCACTTTCTTTTGTCACCCATACTTCTGGCTATTCCTCTTTGTCCCTCTGATTTTGCACCCCTTCTCTCGTTTGCACAAATCTCTTTGCACTTAGGTTTTAGGACATAGAAAAACAATTTTTTTTTTTTCCTCAGATAAAGTAGCTAACCAAAATACATGTTGTTTCAGGTTCTAAAAATCAGTTTGATTGGCCACAGGAAACGCATTTTGGCATCTCTGGGAGACAGGCTGCACGAGGACCCGCCGCAGAAGCCCCCACGCTCCATCACCCTCAGGGTAAGTGCCTCGTGGCCTCTGGTCCTCTGTCCTTGCTCTCAAAAGTCGTTTTGTACAATAAAACAACTGAAGCAGCGGGTCAGGAATACAAGCTGTTTTCCTATTGCTTTCCTGATCAATATAAAAAGCAGTCCTCCTTTGAACGTGTTTTACAAAGCCAGATTTGTTTTTCTCAATTAGCTTAGTGTACATTTTGGAGATACAAAGACACATCTGTGACAGGATACAGCCTGACAGGCCCGGCCTCACTGCTGTCCACACTCTCCCACACTCCTGTCTATGCCAAAAGGCAGGAAATGAGCTTCCTGTCACACTCCTCAAACCCACAGAGAGAAAATCGATCAAGGCTCCCAGTTAAGTAAAGATCAATTGAAAATTAACCCCGGTCTTCTATTTTTCCAAATGCAAGAACTGACCCCTTTTACCCACTTCAAAAATTAGGAATAGGGAATCTAAAACTTCATTTCATGACCTGAATTTTTTTTTTTTTTCAGCTTTACTTTAGAATTATGGGTTAGGCAAACTGGAAAGAAACCTTGGAAAGTAAAGCCAAAAAGGAAGGACGACAAAAGGGAAAAGGCAGAGAGGAAGAGAAAATGAGAGTTGAAAATGGTCCCTGGCTCTTGTAGCCCCCACAAGATCTTTCCTAAAATCTACTGGAGGGCTGGTAGCTTCCTGCCACGTGGCTTAGCCCTGCACTGCCTGGCTTCTGATTCCCTTCCTGAGAGCTCTAAAAAGGCAATGCTAGTGACACATGAGCCCAGCCCTGCCCTTAGACACTCCACCACCTAAGAAAGGCCTCCTTGGGTAGCCAGTCCCCCTGGCCTCACACCAGGACACGATCTTTGACTTTAATCAGATGCATCTTTGAAGGAAAAGGAAACACACAGTCATGGGGCAGAAGAAAGTAGGCTTCAGGAGGAGGCCTAGAGGAAAGCTGATCCTGGGCAAGCTGAATATACCGAGACACTCGAGGGTTTGGGGAGTGTGGACACAGAAGCAGGGCTTGCTGCTCCCTCTCCGGAGAGAAAGCCTCCAGTAAACTGGCCAGAAATGAGGCTACAAGGGCTGGTTGTCTCTCCTTCCTACTGGTACCCAGAAGCTATTGACTCTGCGAGTGTAAATCGCCCTGAAATGACTCTGCTGAGTAATTTCCAGCCACTTGCTCTCCCCCTTATCTTTCCCTCTGACTCCCCCAGAAGATTAGGGTGGGAGGACAGACACAGACACAAACTGATCAAAGGTGAAGGTACCCAAGAAAACAGATAGGACCTGAACCTTTCAGTAAGGTCCAAAACAATCCAGAATCAGCAGGGTCCCAGGCCTCCTCTTGCTCGCAAACACTGGTGCTCAGCCGGCTGCAGCCCCTTAGCTTATTTCTGGATCGTCTCCAATTCAAGTTGTCATTGCCATTGAAGAGTATCCTCTGTCATTATACGCATTGCTCTGCAGTCTGTATGTCCTGTGACATGCTGTGTTGCCATACTGTGTCCTCTTCCTGGCCCTACTGTCAGACCACTCTTTGGTGGAGGATCAAGGCCCATCGGATCCCGGTTTAGCTTCTCGCCATGGCACATGGCATGGCAAGAGCACACTGCTCACAGTCCCTTCCCGGATGAACGCACATGCTAGTGTCTCGTGTGTGCAACAGAGGCGTGCCTCGCTCATGAGATCTGGTTTAAGAAAACAGAGCCTGATGCTTTAGACTTTTTAACTTTTTGACCTGAAATGCTTGGTGGGGAAAAGTATTGACTTGATTGAACCATTAAGAAAATAAGTGGTGGCGTGTTATCTGTCCCTTGACTTTTGATTCAAAAGCAACCCCCTCCCCTCCACGGTTTGTCTTGTTAGTATTTCACAGTTTTGAAACCAAAGATTAGCCGCAAGCGCATGGTATTTATTTCATGATGTATTTCCATTCAGGAACCCAGTGGTAATCACACTCCTCCTCAGTTGTCTCCATCACTTAGCCAAAGCACTTACACCACTGGTGGCTCCCTAGACGTTCCTCACATTATCATGCAGGGCGATGCAAGGAGGAGAAGAAATGAGAACTACTTTGATGATATTCCCCGATCAAAGCTGGAGAGGCAGATGGCTCAGGTAAGGTGTACAAAGCCTCTGTGATGTGTTTACCTTTCACTCATACCAGGTAATGCCTTTGGACGCTAAATGCTCAAAGCTGATTGTCCACACCTAATTGGAATTTTGACCATTTTGCTCTGAAGGGTCTTTCTTTGCCTGCTGTCTCACTGAACCAGCCTGAGTCAGAGCTTTTTAGGAGGAGAATAGATACACCACTGTTCCTACCCATTCTAACTGAGGAAATTGTGTCTATGCATTGCCGCCACAAAGGCTGTGCACCGCATAATACTGGGTCTGAATCACCTCATAAGGAAGAGGAAGCCCAGTTTTTAAAATGGAAATTGGTTGAATAACAAGGTAGAAGTTGGGGACAAAAGACCAACTCCGTATAGTGTTGTCAATTTCTTCCCAAGGTAAAATAGTTACATGAAGTTCTATTCCTGCGACTCTCGTTGTCACCTTGAATAGTTAAAAATGATGATGTTGCCTGACACAAACTGGGAAGAGAGATTGTCACAATGAGACCTTTCTAACCTGGCATTGGTGTCCATTCTAGCCTGTCGTAACACTTGGAATCTTAGGTCTACCATAAGCAAACAGTGCTGCCTTTATGGTACATCCAGATGCAGCTTTGCCTGGAGCTTCAAAGACATGAACCCCTTGATACCTGTCTGCAGAATCAACTCTTCCCATCCTTGTTCTAAGTTCAGACTGGTGTATTAAGAGTTTTCCCTCTGCCTCCCACACCTGAGGTGAGAATTACGAGGTGAAAATTTGATTCTAATTGCTTTGCCTTGGTTGTTAAACATCTTTCTCAACTGTTTGGTGAGATTCTTTTTTAAAAGCCTGTGGTAAACATTTTATACTGCAGCTCATAAAAGAAAAATTGAAGTAAATTCTGCAAATCATGGCTAGTTTGCCTTCAGGTACCTTGGACAGAGAGGACCTGTACCTTCTTCCTACTTTCAATATTGGATTGTCCTCAGGAAGTGACAGTGTCTAGATTATGGGAATCTGTTATTAAAGGAGGGTGGACAATGAGGGAAAGGCAAAAGAAAAGTAATTTCCCTATTCTCTTTTGTTAGGTCTTGTGATTTTATTTCAGTTTTCATTGAAGTTCTGTTAAACAAGGAGTATCAAAGCTTTTCCCTTACCTAGGATATTAATTCATTTCCTTATTTTAGTAATATTTGTTGATCACAGGCATTGTGGTTGTCCCCAATGACAGCATCTCAGAGTCATAGTTTGCTTTATACTTCAACAGTTGGTTGTGTTAATTCAATCTGAATCTCCTCTGCTCCCTGGTCTTCCCTGGAGAGGACAAGGCAGTTCTTTAGCAAGTGCTCACAATCATTGAATGGGTCAACTGCAGAAGCAGACTTAGTTGTCTGCTGAAATTTTTCCATGTAGGGCAGTTCACCCCCAACCCAAAGCAGAATTAATTATTCTCCTACCTGTGTCTGTACACTCAAAGGTAAAGCATACACACACACACACACACACACACACACACACACACACACACAAAAAAAAAAAAAAAAATCACTGAACACTCATAGATGACCTAGCAAGATTCCTCCTGAGATTCCCAGGCAGGGACAGGAATACTTTTCAAGTAACCCAAGTCCTTTGCCTGACACTCCGGTCATAAATGCATCCTTTTCACAGATTGTCTTGCCTTGACAAAATTCAATGAACATTTATCTGACCAGGCAAGGAAAGCCCAGAAGCAAAAAGGAAAGTGTGATAAGCAGGTTGGTGAACCAGGCGAACTCCAGACCTGCCCTGCGAATGTGCTTAATTACCTTTCAGTTCCAGTAACAACGATCGAATGGCTGATAGAGATGCCATCTCCATCTGCAGCCAGGAGCTTATTCACAGCCTTCTAAAATTCTGCAGCTCAATACCACACTTTAGCTGCAGAAAGAATAGGAGCTGCCACCGCAGGAATCTGATCAATAAGGAAACAGGATTCTGGGATTGCAGCTCTTTTCGTTTGTGTTAATTGTAGTTTTAATTTGTTTGAGACTGTGTCCTCACATGGCCAAGCCAAAAATCAAGGGAAAATGAGTGCCTACCTCTTACAAGAAATGCCATCTCAAAGCTTTACCCTGTCAAGATATGAAATACTCAGCCATTTTGTTGCTGAACTGCTGGATTTATGCGAGTTTTCCACTACTCAGCCCCTCGATTGATTTTTTTATTGTTCTTCATTGTGATTTGCTATGATAATTTTTAAAATCCGTTTCCTTTTTTAATCATCCATACTGTCCCATATTCTTCCCTGAAGTTAGGCATTAAGCAAATAAAATCTGGGCCTTCCTAAGGACTCGAATTGGCAATTAAAATAGTTGGCAGCTCATTGTACACTTCCTCCCAGCCAGGAGTTGAGTCCCTGTGGCACTTTCTCAAGGGGAAACATTTGCTTAACTTGGCTCACATTTGCCTACCTGGCTGTTTCCCACTAAAACACACAAAGTAGTTCACCTTCAGGCTCTCTTTCTTACCTGGAGAAAGAAAGAATACAGTTTAGGGAAGATCACCAAGACAAATCCCTGCTTTTAGAACTCCTCTTCTTCACCTTCAGGGTGCCCCAGTGGAGTCATTTGGAACTCTCGCCCTAGTCCACAGACCCGGTGTTCTTGGTGGCTACAGAAATTCCTTGTTTTGTCTTTCCTGAGGTCTGCCTCACAGATGTTTGTGAAGGTGCTCAGCGTACCTGAGAAGGCCAGTGCTTCAAGTTAAATTGCGATCAACTTAATGTCTGTTCCACCTACTCAATTTGCTTGTTATCACATATTCAATGTGCAACATGAAAGTGGTGCTTAATTACTTTCAACTTGAACCACTATTAAAAATGTAGGGCTTAGACTACAGGAGATTTGCAAATATTATGCCTATTGTTTGCGTGTATTCCAACCTAAGCAATATTCTGACATCTAATTGTCTCAAATGAATATAGGAGAAACAAAATTGAGTCCAGCACTAATAGCATTTTTAAACCACTGACCATAATGATGTAAACACATCTGAACAATGAATTTCCTACCATGCTGAAAGCATTGTTTCTCTGGCCTAGAATTCTAAACTGGACTCATTAGTTCTAAAACACTTCCCTATTTCCCCACCCTTAATAAATAAATGTTGCACTCACGTTCATAGAAGTATAACTTAACATACATCACGCTTTTAAGTTTCCACAGTCTCTCGGCATCTGCTCATCTCCCTTCAGCACAAACAAAGCATCCTGCACACGACTGATGTGCATGCAGTACATGGCAGATCAGTGCTTAATTCTGAGTTCTGGGAAAACACAAGAGCTAATGTACCAGAAGGAGAAAATATTTCTATTTTTCAGAGCCTAATTGCAATTCTTAGAAATTTTCTTAAATGATACTCAGCCAAAGTACTCTGAAAAAGGATAAAGGAAAAGGATAGACTTGCAAAGGTGTAGTGGCCACATTCCACAGACTTAAGAAAAACGGGATAAGAATTCCTAAATGTGGAACTCATGACCACTTATAGAAAGCTATAAAGACATACATATGGAAAGGGACAGCCAGATAGCTCAGTGGATTAAAGCACCTGCTTAGGCAGAGTGCAGCAGCTGGGGTTCAATCCCCTATGTGCTGTTTCCAGGTCACACTGAGATGGAGATTGAGACTGGGTGTGGTGGTGCACACCTGTAATCCCAGTGCTTGGGAGGCTGAAAACAGGAGAATTCCTACCAGTCTGATCTACATAGGGAGACCCTGCAGGCCCCATACCAAATACATTTGAAAAAAAGAAATACATATGGAAAAGTTCAATTGGATGCACATTTTGAAAAATAAAAGTAGACTCCTCAACAATAAAAGAAATGCATATCATTGCATGAAGTTTAGCTGGAAAATTAGTGAGGAAAATTTATAATGTAGATGTCTTCTCATTGTAATGAAAACAGGCAAACAGAGAAATCACAGTATTGCCTGGAGCAATAATTTATTAGGCGCACTAGAGGCTTTTTCTAAATTGTTTCTAAATCATTAGAAAGTTAATGCTGCTGAAAGTCTAATATTTTTGACCTAACAGTATTACTTAATACGTATGAATAGATCAATTACTTTCTTATTTCAAAGCACTTTGCATATATTATTTCTACAAATGCTCATTCCTTTGGTACTATTCAAGAGAGACAGAAACTGGGCAATAGGGATGGAAGCCCTGGTGTTGGTCCCTGCCTGGGAGTCCACATGTGGGATCATATTTAATCCTCAGTATAACTGACCCTGTTGTATGAGGAAGCCAAGAGCGAGTGCTTTGCCTCACAGTTGCTGGAACTCCAGCCCTTGGTTTCTCTATATGTCCTTGTTCCACTGCAGCCCTCATGACCCATAGGCTGCCTCTATTAAAATGATACAAAATACAGCAGTTGAACAAAGACTCATTTCCCATGTACTGTAGTAGATGAGCACAGTGAGCAGAGGAAAAGGTCACAAGTAATTCATTAGAAATGTAACAAATCAGCTCCTGGATAGAACCATAAAACTCTTTGCATGCAAGACCAGGATGACTGCTTGTTAATACTTTCAGCAGAGACCATGCCCACCTCGGCAGTACTCTGTCCTCCCATTGGTGAGAAGCTTTGTGCGTAGGAGTGGGCTTTGCTATGTACACAAGAATGTTCTTGCTATGGTGTTTCTCTAAAGAATGGAAGCTGTTTTCTTAATGAGTTGTTTAGTTAGACTTCTGGATTAGTTTCTTTCTGGTGATGTGACCTAAACCAAGACATGTAATGTCTCTGAACTTTGGCTTCCTTACCTTTAAAATATAGGCAGTGCCAACTATTCAGGTTTGTGTGTTTTACATAATTTCTGTAAAAGCACATTCCAAAATCCAAAGCACAGGATGGATGGATGGATAGATGGATGGATGGATGGATGGATGGATGGATGGATGGATGGATGGATGGGTGGATTGGCGGGTGGATGGATGATAAGATAAATATTAACTCTGATACATCACCTATCAGTCTCTAATTAAGCTATCCTTTATTCACTGTAAGGCAAATTGATATCAAAGACAAGTGCTCGGGTGATGGTACCATTCTGTAAAAACTGCCTTTATTTATTTGTTTGTTTGTTTGTTTGTTTGCTTGTTTATTTTTCTTGGTACCATGAATTGAACTTAAGACCTTGTCCTTGCCAGGCAGACGCTTATGTCACTGAGCTATATCGCGGGCCCAAAACTGCCTTTATGTTCCAGCATAGTAAGAATGGAATTGGAATATTCCTTTTTATTATTTTAATTGCAAAGACACAAAATCTGCAAGAAAGCATATATCATGAGGTAGAAGAATCTCCAAAAGAATAAGATAAAACAGAGAATCTCTTATCAGTTCCAATGACAAAAGTATAAACAAAGAACATCTTGTGATAACATGTTACTGTTGTAATGTGAGTATATACAGCATTTAAGTAAACAGAGTATTTGTTCCTTAACTGAAGTTTAAAATTTCTTTGAAAGATAGTACCCAAAATTGTTAGAGATGTAGGGACAACCCACAAAACTCTGAGGCAAACTCTCATCCCTCTCTGGGAAAGAACAGAGATTGCTAATTACCCAAGTCTAAGTCTCCTAAAAGAGAGAGCCTGTTTTTCCTAGAAATTCTACCCAGCACTCTGGCATTATGGGAATTTACAGAATCAAGCTTCAGAAAAATAACACAACTCAGTTGAAAAGAACAGTTTTGTACAAAACCTTTTGTGCCCCCCAAATTCAACCCATTTTCTTTTATTGGACTTTTTAATGTCCACAAGCTGATGGTAGGTTATTTCATTTAGACTTTTGTCACATAGCCACTGTTAGGAAAGACTCACACTGTCCACAGTGTGAGTCAATTTTTTTCCATGAAGTTCTAAAGAGCAATCACTATTACTTAGGCACAGATAATAGATAACCAAGAAAAAGAAGGTTAGGAATAAATTCAGTGAGCTCTTCCATCTGTAGCATCCACCTTGACAGTTGGCCATCTAGTCAAGCTCACGCCCCAGTTCAGAGGTGCTTTCAGATGCTGATAAAATCTGTGCCCTGTTTCAAGCTGAGAGCTCCAGCAGCCCCAAAACCACCTATTACCAAAGATGTCATACCGAGTCCCAATGGTAACCAGTGTTTTCCTGCTGGAATAAGTGTCATGCACCTTGTTTGAGTGAATATGGTCAGTTCATTGCTGATTCTCAAAGTATACCCAGCTGTACCTGTGAACTTTGGGGCCACCGATTCCAAGATGATTAGTGGCCTGTGTGTCCTAGATAATCAGCAGAAACAGGAGAATCACGTGGATGCATTCCATTTAGGCTTTGACACTCATCATACAAGTCCCGATCCATTCATTCCTTGGAAGGCCCATCAAGGAGCCAAGTGGGACAGCTGGCTTGTCCTAACAGACCCATGTCACACCTAAGTACTTCTGGCCACCGTGCCAAAGAAGCCTGATGTCCCCACCTTCCCTCCAAGTGCTCATGCTTACCCAAGGAGACTGTTGCCAATTAAAATCAGAGCATGGATTTTTTTAAAAAAGCAATAGAGAGATTCTAATTTCAACTGAACAAATAAGAAATACAACAATATATAAACGCTTTACTTTGGTGAAATTGACCTTGTGAGTTTTAGCAGTGCCTTAGGCTCGCGGACTCTGAGCAGCTTGTCCTCAAAGGGGCTCACCAGGCTATTTTTCCACTTGTTAAATTTTTGGAATGTTCCTCATTATATTCAGTCCCATTCTTGAGCGCAGGGGTCAGAGTTTTGGCTGTTATAATCTGACCTTGCTGAATTCTAAAGGGTAGAAGAGTCCTTCTCCTTCTCCCTCTTCTCTTTCTTTCTGTTTTCCACTGTTAAAAAGTAAAAGACATTTTAGTGCCTAGAAGAAACAGGACTGTGTAGTCCTGTCTCGGATAATCCTTTGGGTGTGTGGCAACAGTGGTGTTCCAGTAAGGATTCTTGTGGAAGCCTGAGGATAACCAGAAGCCACCCCAAGATGGCGCGGCAGAGGGTGTGAGTGCTTGAGTCACTGCGTGAAGCCCAGGTGGCTTTACCTGGAGCCAGGTGCTCCTGTGTTGTCCTGTTCTCTGGCTGGCTTTAGTGTCTCAGCCCTGCACTCCTCTGTGTTGGCTCTTTTCCCAAACAGGGGTCCTCTACAAATAAGGAGATCCAAGCCCAATTTCTGTTAAACTTGGACTTTTAAAAAGGAAGCTATGGGGCTGAGGAGATAGCTGCATGGTACAAGTGCCTGCCTAGCAAGTGCAAGGTCATGAGTTCAAACCCCGGCCCCACAAAAATAAATAAATAAATAAATAAATAAATAAATAAATAAAAATAGGAGAGCTTATCTTTCAAGGGCTCTTCCCCAAAAGCCCTAGTATTGAGCCCTGTTGGTTCAGATGAGCCTGATTTGGATGCATCATGCCTCTGAGGGGTAGGGGTATGTGCACACACACACACTGTAGGGAGGGCAACTTCCCATATACAGTTGGGTTATTATTACCAGAAGAGAGACTGCTTTGTGAGCAAACTGCAGCAGCCGCAGCAGTAAGCAACTAAATAGACTCAATTTGACTTTCCAATTCTCTCGACAGTGTGTGATTGAAACTTTATATCACACGGGTATTGATTTTGTTTTTCATACTTAATTTGATGTGCTCTTTACAATACAGCTTAGAAAGAGGAGGTCAGGATCACACCTCCCGTCTCCCGCATGTGCTACCTCCGTTACTGTGGGCAACCTATTTCACTAGTAGAGCCGCAGTTCTCACTCTTTGAAGCGCCAGCCGCACACTGCTGATGTAAGGCACAAATGCAACAGCACTTGCCAGAGCATTCAAAAATTCTAAAACTGCCCGTTTGGGTCATTTTAGAAATTATTAACACAATCTTGACATCACTTTTAGTTTTCCTTTACATTTTGCTTTGTCAAATGCAGATGAAGAAGTGCATTTTAAAGTAAAACTCCTAAGCAGGTGCTTTAGACCACTGAGCCATCCTGCCTATCCCTCACTCCCCTGCCAGGGAGCGGGAGGGACTGCCTGGAAGGAGGGAGCCACTGTAGCAGGATCTTCCCTTGCCTCCCTCTCCATGTTCTAGCATCTTCATTACTCCCTTCGGGGCATTGTTTCATCTCCAAATCAGGAATTTACAAGGAGGCTGAAAGAGAAAAGAAAAAGTGCTAAAAAAAAAAATAAAAATAAAAAAATTAAAGTAAAACTCACGGGCCCAGTGGGATGGCTCAGTGGTCTAAAGCGCCTGCTTGGGAAAGCTTGAGCGGCTTCTGGGGCTCCCCATCACCACATGCTGTGCCAGCCCTGCCCTTGGGGTGGGCTGAGTCGGCCATAAAAATGAGTGAATAAACGAACAAAAGTTTAAAAAAGAAAGAAAGAAAGTAAGTAAAACTCACAGCATTCAGCTACGTCTTAGAAAACTATTTTTCTTTTCCGGATTGTAAGTCCCTTGGTGTGAAAACAATAGTGTTTATGAATGCAGACCCTGTGCAAGAACTTCCATGGAATAAGCTATGCAGCACTGAAGCTCTCTGGAAAAGGGCTTATGATTGAAATCCATATTTAAATACTTTTGTAATATACATGTCTTTATGAGTTAGTACATTTTGTAATGCTGAATTGTATTTCATTTAAAAATATTTGCATCTTCCTTTGGTAGAGCACAGATTGTACATGGAGAAGGAAGGCCGAACATTTCCTTACTCACTTTTTTATTCCCCACAGTAAGCACTCTGTAAACATACCTTGATCAGATTATTTCTGATAAAGTTAGGGGAACCATGAAAAACTAGGATGGCCTGGTTTCCCTACTATTTTAGGGAAATAAACTGTGTGTACTAGCAGCACACCACCTGCCCGGCACAGCTGTGGTAGATCAGTGTGTCATCCCAAGGCCAAGCACTGATTGACAGAACTTCATAACAAGGATGGCGAGGCATGCAGAGTTTATGTTGCTTGTGCAAGGCCAGAACTTAGAAGCAGCATCAGGTTCAAAGCCAGGCAGCCTCATCCCGCAGCTTGTGCTTGAGCCACCACGTCACGGAGCGCCTTTTGCCATCTCTGCTAACCAAGAGCCAGCACACATGGCATGCGCTAGAACACCTGGAAGGCACCAAGCAATATTTGGAGTCTCTTGAAAAGTTCCACTCGTGTCACTCAATGCCTTTTGCAAATATGAAGCTGATAGAGAATTGAACTTGGAAGGCAGCACAGATAAACACTGTAGTTGTGGAGTACCGCTTGCTCTTGACATTAGTGTTTCATTGTTTTAAAAGACATGGAGAGCAAACAACTGCTTCATGTGAAGCATTGTGACACGAGGTGGGCCCTACCCATGTGGGTCTCTATTTTAATGAAGCTTGAGTACAGATCTCCAAGTTGGTGGTAACTTGAATGTGTCTGTATGCATTAATGCCTGCAAGATTCCTGTACACTTTTTTTAAAGAAAAGACCAAAATCTTAGGGTAGGAGAGGGCTAGAAAATGCATGTAGTCCTGTCTTCATCAATGTAGCCACCTTTCCAGGGCATACCTGACACCCACACGGTTCTGCTCCAGCTGCTCATCACTGGAAAGCGAGCTCCTGGTAGCTAGGTACTTTCATCTCGGGAAAGGTTCTGTTTGATACAATTTATGCCTTGCACTGAATTGAAATAAGCCCTCCCAGAACTCTCCTACATAGTTAATGCAGTCTTCCAAAAAAAAAAAAAAGAAAGAATAAACCCACTCCCTTTTGTTGACAGTTCCTTAAGACTGAAGACATAGCTTTGATTTGTTTCCCTCCCAGTATGAACATACCCAGCTCCTTGCCAATGTTGTTCTCAGTGGAGAGAGAGCTACTTAGCACCCTAGATTGCTGGCTCTGGGCATGTCTTTAAGTCAGCACTAACATGTTGCTTGTCCCCGTTCAGCTTCTCTTCATGGCAACTTCTCAGTCTTTATCAATGGCCATGAGCCATGTCTCCCTTCTCAGCCCTCAGCAGTGGTAAAGTGGCCGTGTATGTTGTGCCTTTTCTGGTAAAGTAATTCCCTTTTCACGGCCCCAGAAACACATGTGTAGCGATCGCATTGAGGTATAATGAGCAAAGTCCTTTAAGATGCTATTAACAGCGTGATCCCAGTTGTCTCACATGCCCCGCGACACGAAGAGGCCCAAGAGCTACACAGTGAAATCTAGACTGTGCCGACTGCCTTCTTTTTTCCCCCTCTGTTCTATTTTTTCCTGCAAAGAGATAGGGAATGCAGATTATTGATTATCTCTACAAATGGATAACAGGAATACTGCAAGGTTATGGTTCTCTCCTACTTTGGAAGCCAGGAACTTATTTTATGGATTATCAGAAGCAGAATCCAAGTTAACAAAGGTAGGGAGGAAGCAAGAGGGGAATGTGGAAAAGGGGACAGATAGAAAATCACAAACTTGATCAGACAGTGTCGCCATTAACGTCCTGGCAGCGGGTTTAGATTGGGACCGAACATGCCGTTTGCTTCCCCCTACTTTTGATTAGTTGAATAATTCTGACACCAGCAATAGTGGGTTAAAGGTGCAGATGTTGATGGTGGAACATCTATTGGTTCGACTGTACCCTTCTGGTCTGTCTAAAACTCTTTCCCTGGGCCCGGCGGGATGGCTCAGTGGTCTAAAGCGCCTGCTTGGGAAAGCTTGGGTGGCTTCAGGGACCGCGGTTCGATCCCTGGCATCACATGCCGCGCCAGCCCTGCCCTCGGGGCGGGCTGAGCCAGCCATAAAAATGAGTGAATAAACAAACAAAGGTTCTGAAACAAGAATAAATAAATAAATAAAAATTATTTTAAAATAAATAAATAAAATAAATAAAACTCTTTCCCATAGACACAAAGAGAGGTCATGGTCATGAGATTTTGGAAGAATTACTACTCTTTGAAAAGTACAGAGAGTATTATTTTCTTGAGTATAGCTTCCTCTGAAAATATAACAGCACATCCAAAACTTTTCGTAAGAAAGATCAATAGAGTATTTTATTTCTTCCTTCTACTTGTTAGAGCTAGAGAGAGATAGGCATAGACCCTGAACTTGAGAAGCTGATCAGGTCCTTGAAGAGAAGAATCTAAGTCACACACAGTTGTCAGAGGGCTGAGAGTGTACACCAAGAGCCTGAGAATCATTGTTGTCTATGCAGTGGGATAGAGAAAATGACCCTAGGCTGGCCGTGGCCTCTGGGTAACTCAGAAGAAACACAAGGCTCAGCTTTTCTGATTTTCAGGTAGGATTCAGACAGTACCCCAAGAAGCAGCAGCTGTGGGGCCATGACCCCTGGAAATCTGCATCACAGGAGCTGGAGGCTCCGTGGCTTCCTGACACCAAATGTGTTTGACTCTGTCCTTTGACAGTTCTCATCTGAGTCTCTGCACAAGGAGCCGCTGAAGCTCCATTTGCTAGAAAACCCTTTCTTCTCCTGCCTTTGAAATGGTTTTGTTTGCTCTTCAAGTTTGTTTTTGTTTCATTTTAGGAGTGCTGTCATCCAAGAGAAGAAATGAGCCTCATGATTTCTTTAGCTTTCACTCTGAGCCTTTCATATTTCTTGTTGAATTCTTTCTGGTCAATTTCAGAATACCCTGAAGTGTGAAAGTACTATGAATGACAGAGGGGGGAAACAGAGCAAAGGTCTTTTTTTTTCTCTCTCTCTCTCTCTTTTTTTAGGACTAGAACAAGGAAGAAAATTTCATCTCAGACAGAAACTGACTGGAGGGCTCTGTTCATATAAGTTTATTAAACTAGCTATACAACATCCACAGACTCCCAGAAGATTTCTAGAGCCCTAATTGGTGCTGCTGGATAGATGGGGCTGTCGACAGCAAGCTCGCTTCTCAGACCCACCCCTCACACCCTTGGTCCCAGTTCACCACTGGCTCTAACTAGGGAGAAAGGATCGTTTCCATAGCAATTCTCTGTCTCCTAACATGGATTAAAAGTAGGGCTGGTCACAAGTCCCTTTGAGACCTTCACCTTACCTGCAGTAGGTGGCAGTGACTGTCTCTGATGGACAGTGGAGGGGGACAAGAGGGAATCTTATGCTGGAAACTTTTTTCAGATTTGAAATTTCTGCTTCAAAGGACAGTGTGGAAGCACGGGCTAGATGTGGATGGTGGGGTGATCAGGAGGCTGTTCTGAAGTGACACTGACATAGAATGTGAGGGGTGTGAAGGAGGCAGCCCTGAGGTACCTGAGGAAAGGCTCCTCAGGAAGAGAAGGGACAAAAGCAGAGGCTCCAAAGGGAGTTGTGTGGCTGTCAAGAACAGAGGAAATGAAGGAAGAGCTGAAAAAGAGAGAAAGAAAAGGATGCAGAAGAGAGAGGCAAGGAGCAGAGAGGGACAGGGTGGTATGGAGCCCAAGGACAAAGGACCTTGCAAGCTGCTGTGAGAGCACTAGGTTTTATTCACAGTTAAACAGAGCCCAGTGGCATGATCTGGTTTTCATTTTTCATGGATCAGTTTGCTCCTTGGATTGTGAATAGACATTTAGTAAGGATAAAAGTGATAAGACCAGCTGGAAAGCAAATAGAGGCAACCAAGTAAAAGATGTGATGATGTGGACCAGGCAGGTACTGGAGGGTGATGGATTCAGGAAGATGTGCAAGAGGTAGGACCACTGCACCATCTCAGGTCTGAGAGCTGGAGGAAGAGCACTGCTGTGCACTGGGCTCAAAGTGATTATGGCAAAGGTGAGGCACCTAGGAGCTTGGCTTGGGGTGCTCAGTGTTGAGCTGCCTACTAAGGATCTGATCAGAGAGCTCAGGCTGACAGCTGGAAGTAAGCTGAGTTCAGGGGAGAGGTCTGAGCTGGAGATGCAAACTTGGGGGTCAGGAATCGGAAGGTCCAACAGCCGTGCCTTAGGGATGGATCCAAGACCAGCACTTCAGGGACAGATGGTTGGAAACTGGTGGAAGAGGCTAAGAAATGCAAGAGGTGGCAAAATGGGCCAACTAGATAAAGGAAATGAAGAGTCCTTCTATTATAGTAGGGTGGCACTCGGTAAGGACAGGAAAAGGGGCAACTCAGACCATACGGGTATCTCTTAGGAAGTCTTGCTTAAAGAGGAGCAGAGAAACTGAGCTGTGGAAGGAAGGTGATGCCAGGCGTAAGGAAGGGATTTGCTTGCTTTTTACTTGAAATCTTAGAGCCCTTTTTGAGAATGTTCTAGTAAAGAAGGAAAAACAGAGAATAAAAAAGTCATTTTATTGTAAATAAATTTCTAGATTACTACCAAGTAAATGAAAATGAAAGAAAGAAAAGTTTAGGAGGAAAACTTGTGAGGTGGGCAACTTCATTTCACTCCGTGATTACATTTGAACACAGTTGTGCCATATCTTCTAAACTGAAGTCATGGTGGCCCGAGATACCAGTGACAACAGGAATGAGATGTGTTTATACTTTAAGGTGTGTGTGTGTGTTGCTTAAAATATGTTTCATGATCCTAAAATTCACATAGGAACGCACACAAAGGCAGAATCATCATAACAGTCCTAAGCAAAAGAGCAGGGAGATGTCACAGCACTAGATTTCACGTTATACAGAGCCGGGATAACACAAGCAACATGGTAGTGGTATAAAAACAAACAGGCAGAGCACTAGAATAGAAGAAATGACACAGAAATAAGTCCATGCAATGACAGACATCTGAGACTTGACAAAGGGACACAAACATACATTGTAAAAAGACAACCTCTTCAACAAATTTTAATGGAAAAATATCCATATGTAGAAGATTGAAATTAGATCCGTATCTCTCACCTTGTACTAGAATCAATTCCTAAGGTATCAAAGACCTAGGTATAGGGCAAGAAATATTGAAACCACTAGGAGAACGTACTGGAGAAATGCCTGAAGCCACAGGCACATTCCTGAATAGGACTGAAAGCACAAAGGAAATAATAGCAAGTATCAACAAATGGAGCTACATCAGGTTAAAAAGCTACAGCAAATGAAACAATCTAGAGTAAAGAGACAGAACTGGCCTTTGTGACCTGCTCTGCTGATGAAGAACTAATATCTAAGCTACATTATCAATCTTATATATCTATATGTATTAATCTAAACTGATCTGATGATGAAAATATGTAATATAACCATTGTTAAATTTAAACAATAAAAATATTAAATTAAAAAATAAATAAGCTACATTAAAAAAATTGCTTAAGAATACAACAAATTTCAGCAATAAAAAACTAATGGGCAAATGAGGTGAATATACACTTCTTAAAAGAAGTAAAAACAGTAAGTATGTGAAAAAATGTTCAACATCTTTAGGCATAAAGAAGTGCAAATCCAACTACAGAGATTATACCTCATCCCTGTTGGAATGGCCATCATCAAAAGAAATGCCGGAAGAGATGTTCGAACAAAAGGAAACCTCCTCCACTATTAGTAAGAATGTGAGCTAGTACAGCCACAGTGGAAATCAGTGTGGAAGTTCCTCAAAAACCTAAATGTGGTGATAACATTTGATTCAGATGTACTGCTCCCTGGTGTATTCATGATATACCCATGTTTACAATTTGCAAGAGCTGAACTGTGGAACCTTCTAGATACCTGTCCACAGATGAATGAATAAACACATTTTGGTGTACCTATACACAGTGGAATATTATTTAGCCTTAAATAAAAATTAAATCATTCCATTGACAGGATGATGGATGGAACTAGAGACCAGACTCAAAATGTTGAATATCATGTAATTCTTTTACATACATGAGGCATCTTAAACAAGGAGGAGAAAAGGAGAGACATGCAGAAGATTGAAACTAGAGAGATAATGGAAAGTAGGAGGCAGCCTATGAGCAATGAGGAAGGGGATTAAGGGAAGAGGGAAGGAGAGAAGGATGAAATAAAAATAATCAAAAATATGTACATGCAGGCACCCATACATCAGGATGAAACTCATTACTCTGTGTTACTAATACTCACTAATAAGCTGATGGTACTTTAAATGATTGGTAATATTAGTAATTATAAGACTACACAGATCCTTACTTACCCAATTTGTTTGGATTTCAAAGTAACTCATGTTCAGATAATGAAATTAGCCTTTGCAGTATATGTGGGAAGGATATTAATAAGCAAATGAAATTGCACACCGGATGATTAACATTTACTTGCAGAACAGCTCCCAAGCTGTCTCCAAGCAGCCTTCTGACAGAGGCAGGCTAATCACAAATGTTCCTTCTCTCTTCAGCAAGGTTGGAAGCCCTCTGTCAGCCTTGATTAAGAAAACGAGGCCTCTTCTAACAAGTGTGCAAGGCGGAGTTGTGGCACGTGGACCCAAAGTGTTGGCAGCAACACAGATGGCCCGTGGCACAAGTGACAGCAATAAGATGGGCGGATTAGAAATGATAATAAATGACTGCTGTTCGAGTGGTGCTGTACCATTTCCCAAAGGCATTTGGTGAGATTGTGAGATTCCTCACATCCAGTAGACATGGCCCAGGGCCGCCTGTGTTCCAGGCCCTAAAAGCTTAGCTGGAAAAGTTCCCTTCTCCCAAAGCTTTCCCTGAGCTGTGCAACCACCTGCTGAAGTAAGTAGGTCAAGAGCTCCCCTTCTGTGCAGATGAACTCATCCTCACCCATAATTAAAGCTCTGATTCGAATCACTGCTTTTACAGGAACTCAGACCTCCAATGAAATTTTATCGCTGCTTATTCTATTTTCTTTCTTAAAACTTCTCAGAACTTGGTGCCTCGGTACATAGTGTACCTCTAAATGGTGTCTTTGTAAATGTAATGAATCTCCACAGCTGGAACCCTTGGGTTTAGAAAGTCCTCCCAGAGCTCAGGCTGGTGGTCCTGTGCCCGCCAGGGTGGATTTGCCTTAGAACACGTCCGTTTTCAGTAGGTTCAGCCACCCCTGCTGCTCTCTGAGCTCTATCAGTCATTTTATCCCCCACAAAATAACTGAAAACCAAAATGGATCCACTGTAAAATTTGTCATAACCAAAAAAAAATTAACTACCTTTAGTTTAATCCTTGTTTTTAAAGTCTAACCTTATCACTTGCACTGATTCATACAACTATCAAAAATTATACAACTTTTTTTCTGTCTTTAAAACATCAGATCTAAAAAAAAAAAAAAAAAAAAAAAAAAAAAAAAAAAAAAAAAAAAAAAAAAAAAAAAAAAAAAAAAAAAAAAAAAAAAAAAAAAAAAAAAAAAAATAGATCTAGCCTGTCAATGGAAAATAGTTTGGCATCTAAAAATGTATAGAAGCTGTGTATGAACTGACTTTGGTAAAAGTGATTATAAGTGAAGTAATAGGTTTCTTCATTGAGGTAATGAATTTTGTAAAAATAAGAGAAGTATGGCACCAGATCCTGTCTTTCCTCCCTAGCTCTAATTATGTTCCGTGACTGTGGGAAGATCCATTTGCATAACAGCATGCTAAGTGAGAATTGTCCTGGAGGCAGTAAGTAGGTACCACAGACCCCAAGGACAAAGCTTACCAATGATGGAACCACACACCTGTTCAGGGCTTGCCAAGAGGTGGTGAGTCCTGTCCTGCCATAGTCAGCCACCTATCCATCCATATGCACAGAGGACCATTTGGGTAGAGAGTTGTGTGGGTCCCCCAGCACTAGCCTGGATGTCATCTGCATAGTAAGCTACCCAGATGACAGAAGGCTGGCTTGGGTGGACACGCAGGAAACCAGAGAGGGGTGCTGAATTTCTGGTGCACATTCCTGAGGGTATGACAGAGCTAAGCCTTCTTTGCTGTAGTTTGCTAATGTTACTGTTCTCCTGCCAGGAGAAGAAACCAGCATCTGTCTCAATGACTGGACTTGGGGCAGGCAGGTACCCATAGCACCCACCAGCCTAAGAAAGCCTGGGAGAGAGAAGTCCCAGCAAACAGGAGCTGCACAGACAGAGCAGCCTTCCCTTCCATAGTCCTGCAGGACTGTGGCACACACACATTGGGAGCGTTGCTTGGACGTATACAGCAGGAGGCTGGAGCAGCTATACTTCTGCCCTGCAGAGAGGACTCCCCTGCAACCGGAAGCAGGCCCTGCTCTTCTCCCCACCCCACCCCCCACCCCCACCCCCACCAACTGAACTCAGGAAGGAGGAAGAGGTGGCTGGGGACATCCTGAGGGAAGGTGAGCCACCCCACCTTCCGTGCTCTCAGGAGAAGACAAAGTGCACCACCGTGGGCCTGAAGCCTCAAACCCGGCCCATAATGAGCAAGGGGGACCTTAGAACCACATCCAAGCTGGGTTTTATACAAATGAATTCTCTGAGACTCAGGCAACCCAAAACGTTAAGTGGTCTGGGCCCGTGAAGGTGAGACTGGCAGAGTGATGACTGGAAAACAATAAAACCTTTAGGGAAAAAAAAAACCTTCAGGTGTTTGGACCCAGTGGAGTTGAAGCTGCTCCATTTCGTAGTTCCATGTACATAGACCTGCTTTAGGCTCAATAAAACAAGGTCCCTACCACCAGAGCTTCCCTTTGCCTTCTGGTGAACTTGGTTTTGACCTGTGTGCTTCCCTGGCCATCGGAACCCGCTGAAACTGAGCCCCTTTCCTGTACCTGAGGAAGCCCTGTAGCCTCTGCAAGTGTTAGTTCTATCACTGCCTGGTGGCAGTTGATCTGTGAGTTAGCACTTGCACTAGGAGGATACAAAAGTTGTACAAGCTAGAGAGCGTGCAGTGGAAGTAGTTCAAGGGTGTGGGTCAGATTGCTGAAAGGGTTGGGATATCCTAGCAGCGTGGTTAGTGCTACTTACGCTGGTGATCCAACCGCGTATGGTCAGCTGTCAGCCCTCCGTGTGCTCGGCTTTGAGTCCCTGGATTCAACCAGCTGCAGTTACAAAGACTTGAAAAATAACTATCTGTATTGAACGTGTGCACAGCATCTTTCTTTGGCCTTAATCCTTTAAAAATATAGTCTTGATATAGCATAGATGTTGTGGTGGGTAATAGAAGTAATCTAGATGTGACTTAAGATATGCCAGGGGATGTGCACAGGTTCTATGCAAAGGCTACCCATCTTATACAAGGGACTTGAACCGTCTTAGGTGGCGGTGTCAGCAGAGGGTCCTGACCTCCTGCAGAATTAGTGTCAGACATAAAGATGAGGGTTCCTTCGTGAGGAAAAAGCCTGAGATTCAAACAGGGATTGGGAGGCAGCAGATGGGATTTAAGCGGGAGGCAGTTGGAGGTGCCCTTTGAGGTTAGAATCAGACCCCAGATTCTAGCTTCCTTGTAGAGGACAGTTATAGGTGATCTCTCTGTAGCAAGGCATCCAGGCAACAGAGGCTGGATGGCAAAGGGGCAGAGGTGGGTGGACACATGGTGGCCAGAGAGAGCTGCTACATGGGGGGAGAGGAGGCTTTTAACCAGTGTAAGCAGCTTCCACGCCGTTGGCTGATGGTGCCACTGGCTTCCGAGCCGCATCGTGGGTGTGTACTTCTGGTCTGTGTCTGTTCAACTGGGAGCTCCAGGGGTGCTCCTGTGAGTTCCTGGGGTGCTCCCGGTGCTTGCCGAGTGAGTCCCAGCACTTTGCCATTTTCTGTGCCTCTGTTTCAAGGCGTCTTTTAGGATGATGGCACTCAGGGAAAGAGCTCTGGAAAGGCCAGGCCGGAAGCCCACGGAGTTACTTGGTGTTTCTGCTTAAAATCCAAGGAAACAGTGTTGGGTAGTTT
This sequence comes from Myocastor coypus, assembly GCA_004027025.1. Taxonomy (NCBI): domain Eukaryota; kingdom Metazoa; phylum Chordata; class Mammalia; order Rodentia; family Myocastoridae; genus Myocastor; species Myocastor coypus. The sequence continues at coordinate 50,513 of PVJA010010880.1, forward strand.
GGCGATTAACATGGAGCAAACGTTACTGCCCTACCGCGCCACAAGGCGCAAGCATTTAGGTTCACCAAGCAGGCCAAAGCCATATTAGGAGTTACTCACATTGTATTATTCGATCTTGGTCAGTGAAGCTAAGTAAATTGAAATGTTTGACCTGTTTTAAAGACTTTCTCTCCACCTTTCTTGAACTTCATGAAAATATTTGACTAAATATTACTCTGAAAATGACAATATCAAGAGGGGAAACACACTGCCTTTCTTTTTGGCTAATATAAAACATACAGTAGTTTGCTTTTCCTGAGGTGTGAATTTATTGCTAATTTTCCTTGATGTAACATTAATGAATATATCATCTTTTCCCCCCTCCGCCAATCCAAAATATTTTTAAGCAAGAGAAATGATTTGGAAGGCAATTATTAAACCATTTAACTGTAAAACATTAAGATTTTCCCCCTAAAAAACATGATTCTTGTATTTTTCTTTTTATTTTCTTCCTTCCCTTCCTGGGTGCTACCTTGGTAGCTGTCATGTTTGAAATATTGACAAGATAAGATAGTTTTCTGTTTATATCAGCAGTCGTCTGTCTGTGAAATATGGACGAATCAGAATGCTGGATTTCCTTTCTCAGCGATCCATCAGGTTCATAATGTAAGGTTACAAACGGTTCTTTCCGCTTCCTCAACGTGCGATGTGTGATGTGTCACAGAGTGTTGTCAACAGCTGGAGGTACTGTGTCCCGGCACCGCAGAAAACTTGTTCTGTCTAGTGACTCCTGAGATTTCTTTTGTCTATTCTACTTCATTTCCTGTGCCTTGTGACCAGTTGATGTATAAGCATTGTCCCAAAATGAAAAACATACTTGGTTTTACAGTCTACAGTTAAAATCTGTCCTGTGTGAGTTTTGGCTTTCATTCCAGGCATTTATGTTGACTTGCTTTTGTAGGAAAAAGGAAAGGGTAAATTGATATATATATGCACATGTATATATCATGTTATTCCTGCCCATTTTGTATCTCCCTATGTCCACAGGCTATTCAACCCTTTGTGTCCAACACCTCTCAACAATTCATGCATTTGACTTGCAAGAAATACTTGCGTATGATTTGCATGATCTTCCATATACATTTTATGCAAGTATGGGAGGATGAGAGCCTGGGAGAGGCGCTATCACAATGACAAGGTGGTTCTCAGCCTTTTCCATTTGCCAGTACTAAGCTGATCTTCACAGTGTGTGTGAAGTTGTGACCCCTTTTTTTCTGAGCTGCTTAATTTTGAAATATTCATATTTCTCCTTTGCATACTTTAGAAAAATTTGCTGGGCTTGGTGGCCCATGCCTATAATCCCAGCATTCAGGAGGCTGAGGCAGGAGGATTCCTGCAAGTTTGGGGCCAATCTGGGCTATACAGTGAATTCAAAGCCAACCTGAACTACATAGCAAGACCCTGTCTCAAAACAAAAATCACTTTTGTTTGGAAAGCAAACATTGTTTTGTAGTTTTGAGTATTATATTTTAAAATACAGTCGACCCTACTTCCACATCCTGTGAGGGGTTGTGATATTTGGTTGAGAATCGCTGAGCAGTTTGCTGGGGCAGCATGCCAAGGGCCTCTCGTGGGGTGCCAGAATGGGCACTCCAGTCCTCCTATGCATGGGACTTCCAGTTCGTGAGGCCCCTGGGGCCTGTGCAGTGTCTGTGGGCAGTGCTTCCGAGGCTCAGCTGCTCCTCCTGAACTCGTAGATGCCAGTCCAGCTCTCATGTGTTCAGACGTGGTCCTCTCTGCTCTTCATGGAAAGAACAAATTGGGTGCAAACAACTGCATCTGCCCATGCTAACATTCTCCATTCCTAGGGAGTTTTCATAGGAGCCACTGCAGGATTCTGATTTTATGAGTGTGAATGTTGTAGACCTTTTCTTACATTCACATGCAAATAATATAGATACATATATGTTTATATTTATTTACCTATAAGAATAGAGTTACATCGAAAGTTCTTCAAAGCCTTAGGGATTAAAGAGAGTAAACATGGGGCCCGGCGGGATGGCTCAGTGGTCTAAAGCGCCTGCTTGGGAAAGCTTGAGAAAGCTTGGGTGGCTTCAGGGACCGCGGTTCAATCCCCAGAACCACATGCTGCGCCAGCTGTGCCCTCGGGGTGGGCTGAGCCAGCCATAAAAATGAGTGAATAAACAAACAAAGGTTCTGAAACAAAATAAATAAATAAATAAAATAAAATAAAAGAGAGTAAACATAATCCTGTGTCCTATGTATGTTTATGTAGCCCATCTTTAAAATTTGTTACAATTATTAAACATAAAACCTTAAGCAGTTTTTGGACTGGGGATATCACTCAGTGGTAAAACCTCTGACAAGCACAAGGTCCTGAGTTCAACTCCCAGTGCAAAAAAATAAAAAAGTAGCATTTAAAATCATTTTTAGTTTTTCATTAAGTATTGTTTCTGAAGAAACACAGAGTAATGTTTGTTAATGTTCATATCTAAATTTACTAGAAGGTAGACGAGATCAGTCCTTAGTAGAAAAGATTTAAAAGCTTTTCTATTAAAAAGCAATTAACTCTTCATTTAAAAACATTTTTAAAAGAATGATACAAAGCTTGGAAAATATATCTTTCTGTTAGAAAGCTGAGTCATGATCATAATTTTTAATTATTTACTGACATCCTTAGGAAATCTTTTTCTAAGGAAAAAGAATAAGAGCACAGGGCGTGTCTCCCCCTTGGTATTCTCAGAGGTTCTGGAAGATGTCATAGTTTGCCTTTAGGGAAGGAGCTTCTCCTCCAAGTGACCTATTTTGGCACTATAGAATCTGCCTCATGTATCTGCTCACAGGAACTAAAACTGGCAGCTGCTTTTGACCTTTTCAAGTAATCCTAAAAGCCAGGCATAGTTCAGCAACCAAAATTTTTTTAAACAAGAAATAATACTGAGTGTAGGGACTGGGGTGATAGCTCAGTAGAATGAGCTTGCTTATCTGGGAAGTGTAAGGCCCAGAGTTCCATCACCAAATAAGAAAGAAAGAAAGAAAGAAAGAATATTGAGTTTAAAAGCTGCATTTTGGAATCTGCTACCTAATGAAATTTTGTCTGTGGATTTTTGTGAATTTTCACTAAATTCACTTAATGGTTTTATGAGGGGATATATATATATATATATATATATATATATATATATATATATATCCCAATTACAGTCCTTCAAACTCAGCCAGACTATGAATCTGTGATTCTGTGATTAATCATTGGCAGGGCCTGTTAGACAGAATCAATGCTCCCCTTAAAGCTATCTCAAATTATGTTTCTTCTTTATATAAGCTCGCTTTTATTTGAATTTGAAGACATAGTTAATGATGTACATTTCATGCTGTTTAATTGATAGCTGATAGTGTATTTGTCAAAAGTTGAAAATGTCTTAAGGCAGAGAGCTTTTTAAATGCCATACCGATGCATTTTAAGCCATGACCAAATTCTTAGAATATTAAGTTCATCTACATTCATTATCCTAAAGGAAAGATTTTCCCTAAGTATTTTAACCCTAAAGAAATGGCTTGAAGACATTTATTAAAAGTTCCTCAAATCATTTTAATTGTATTTCTATAATTACTGAAGAAAGACCTTTAAGGATTGCTGCGTTGGTGATAATTTTTTAAAATGACAAAATTCTACCCCAAACTTTTCCTACTTCATCTTGTTACTCTAATTAAATTTTATTGCATCCCTTTTAACCAAGTTTAGGTTTACTTCTCGTTAAAGATCATTAATTTTTCTTATAAACCATTACTTGAGGTGAAAGACTTCTCAGATCTGTTTTATTTGTATTTCATTTTTAATAAACTTTTTTAAAGGGGGAAATTATTAAAATTGATTTAGAATGTTTACCTGAGAAAATACAGATACCCAATTGATATGCATGTAATCTTTGTCAAGCACTGGCACAGAGCTTAAAAATTCAAAATCACCTGATGGATGAAACAAAACTTCTTACGTATCAGTCTCTCCCACAAGTTCCTGTACTCACCCTGCTAGCCAGCCCCTACATTGTTCAATTCTGTTGGATTTCCATTCCAGGAGGTCTGAGGCAACCTGGTTCTCTGATCTGGAATCTTTCCTGGCAGCCAACCAGGTGTGGCTGAATCCCAGGAATGAGCTGGTCACTCCTGTCCTTAGTAAGAGGACGATGTTACATCCAGCTGTTGGAATCTCTCCATTCCCATTAAATTAATTCCAAACAGAAAACTCAACTTCTACACACAGAGTGTTCTAATATTCCCGGACCACAGATCTAAGATTCTGAAAGATAGATTATTGAATTTAAAAAAAAAATTATTCTCATATAAATTCACCTAAAAACACTTTTCCCTCTGAAAATGAATTTGTGGATATAGGACTGCATATGACAAAATTCATTACCTATTTCCAGAAGGGGCCAACCAGTCCCTATTGGAAATTTTAAAATATTTGGACTGGGGCAATATCTCAAGGCCACAGAGAAAATACCCACTAAGGATCGGATCATTTCCTCTCCGGTTAGTATCCACCCCCATAGCCCCACAGGGACTTCCTGCTGGGCCACTCAGGATTCCAATCAGGTGGTTTGGACGGAACCAAGACATAGGAGAGCAGATGTGGCTGCTGCCAGGTAAACAGGTCCATGGAGGTGCCACCGGCTCCGTCAAGTGGTCACCTAGTGAAGGATCTCGATTGCCATCGGGATGGAGGGTGGATGCGCTGGCGCTTGCCATACCCAAATGGCCGCTAGACTCCCGTGGATGACGGAGATATTGGATGGGCATTTGGCTGTCATTCTGCTTTAAGTGTATGAAACGCACACTGAAGTTTAATTTTGAATATGCGTGAGTTGACTGAACAACTGGAGAATGAAATGGCGTATGGTTTGCATGTTTAAAGTACTAACCTGTGAAATGTCCCCACACCCCCAGCTTCATAGCGGCCACTCCCAGCCACTGCCCTATTCCAAGCCCTCCCCCTCCCGACCCCGCCACACCCTCCATGGTCCTTGGGCTTCCCGCCCCTGCCATGTCACTCAGGCTTTCTGAAACCTGTCTGCTGAGCTCGGCCGAGGTACACCTCAGCTAAACCAACAGGCGAACATGAAGACTGTTGCTTGGTTTGGTTGGCACTTTCCGGGGACACTGGCTAAAGGATCTTTCGATGTCACCCAGATCCTCCTTTTGTATCATTCCACGGAGTTGTGTGCAAACTTCTGTTGTTCTGTCACCTGTGACTGTGACAGTGTCACCTGTGACTTCAGTGTGCAATACTTGTTCGCTATGTTGTCGTTGCGGGGGGTGGGGGGGGTCTTAACAGGAGAGATTAAGGGGTGATTTGCTAGATTAGGGGAGAGCTTTTATTTTAAAACTCCTAGCTGCAGTATTTCCAGTGTAGTAAGCTATTGTTACTTAAAGGTTATTACACTCAGCTTCCAAATAATAATACAATCTACTTCTCCATTTTAAAGTTTAAACTAGTATATTAAGAGCGAATCATAGCCGGGCGTGGTGGCGCACGCCTGTAATCCCAGCACTTGGGAGGCTGAGGCAGGAGGATCAGTGCGAGTTCGAGACCAGCCTGGGCTACAAAAGTGAGCTCATGGCCAGCCTGAACTGCATAGTGAGACCCTGTCTCAAAAAGACAAAAAAAAAAAAAAAAAAAAAAAAAAAAAAAAAAAAAAAAAAAAAAAAAAAAAAAAAAAAAAAAAAAAAAAAAAAAAAAAAAAAAAAAAAAAAAAAAAAAAAAAAAAAAAAAAAAAAAAAAAAAAAAAAAAAAAAAAAAAAAAAAAAAAAAAAAAAA
>PVJA010010881.1:0-50156 GCA_004027025.1 Myocastor coypus
CCCCTGCCCTCCCCTCCCCTTTTTTCGGAACTGGTGATCAAACTAAGGAGCTTGCATTTGCCAGACAGGCGCTTGTGCCCCTGAGCTATCTCCTGAGCCCATTTTTCTTTTTTTCTTTTCCCAAATTGACTTTACACTTGGGTATCCTTTGATTATTCTTGGGCTGTCTGTTTTAAAACATTCTTTACTTTTAGGCAAAGCAAGGGAGGCTCAAACAGTAAGAGGTGGAAAAGAGGAGCTGTAGTAGTCAAGTATATGACCTGCCCATTCTTTGGCACACAGTGAACAGAGAAACTTCTTTTTTTCTTTTTTTCTTTTTTTTTTTTGGTACGGGAAATCAAACTCAGGACCTCATGCTTTCCAGACACGCATTGTGCTGCTGAACTATATCCCTGGACTTGGCGCACAAGTGGAAACTGCCCTTTCCACGTGAAAGTAAATGTGAGGTATTTGAGTTATTAATTACCACACAGGAACGTCTGCATCTCAGGTTCATCACTGAGGGATCCTAGAGAAGTCAGTCACTCAGTGTTTGCAGACACACCTAACAGTTCAGATCTGAGCTGCTTTAGGAGCTGCACTGTGTGCTGGATTGTGGCCCCGCACACATGGCAGTGCTTCACCAGAGCTTCCTTTTCCTGCACAGCTGCTAATTACATTCACCTCGAATTCTGTGCAGTTTTGTCAGTGTGCCTCGCAGGTGTTAGAATGTCAAGTGCATTAGGGTTTGTGGATGTTCTTGAGAAGGCTGACTCACCTTGCCCTGTGTCATCTGTACACTTCTCGAGAGAAGTGCTTCCTTTCCAGAGTAACTGATTAAAAAGGAGCGAGGCTCCCACAGCCCTCGTCTGCTCATTCTTGAGCAAGCATGGGCTAAGCTATGTGTATTGAGCTTTGCTGTTGAGCTATCCCTGAGTGCGAAGTAGGCAGGGGGAGGGACGGTGGGTCCCCACCATGGGATCAGGTGCTGTTGTTGGATGGCTTCGAGCCCTGAAGTTCAGGAAAGTCCAGTGCCTTCCGGACTTGTGCTTTCTCTGTGTGTCACCTGTCTAGCTGCTGACTGTGCAGGGTTTCCAGCAGAGGCTGTGGTTCTTCTGTAAGGTTGGACAGCAGCCTCTCTGGAGGCCAGAGGCAGTGCTCAGGCACTGCCTGGGGAAGGGTCCAGGAGCTCACCTTACCATAGGAAGCCTGGTGGCAGAGTGACATTGCAGGTGTCTGGTGTCTGGTGTTGTATTGTAGGCACATGGATAAGGAGAATGATAGGCTGGCTGTGCTGCATGCTCGGAGTTCAAACAATACTGAGCAGACCCTGCTGTCCTCTGCTCTTCAGGCCTCTTCCTGATGTGGTCTTGGAAGCTGCTTACATTGGGTGACTAGGACCGGATGGAGCCTGATGGGGCTGATGGCTAGGCATCTCTAGCAGTGAGAGCCAGGGTGGCTGTGTGGGCCTCTTCCTGCAGCTGCTGGACACACAGGCTGAGCACACCTATGCAGGTGTGCTATGTCCCCATAGGCAGTGAGTTTGAGGATGACAGTGTCCTTCCATAAGAACTTGATGAGAAGCCTATTAATAAGAAACCCTAGCCGGGTGTGGTGGCTCACGCCTGTAATCCCAGCACTTGGGAGGCTGAGGCAGGAGGATTGCCGTGAGTTCGAGACCAGCCTGGGCTACAAAAGTGAGCTCAAGGCCAGCCTGAACTGCATAGCAAGACCCTGTCTCAAAAAGACAAAAAAAAAAAAAAAAAAAAAAAGAAACCCTGAACTGCTGAAAAGCACTCATACAAAGGAAAATTCTGGATCGACACTTCATGGCGTATTGAAAGCAGCCCTTTCTCTACACTCTAGAGCTTGTCTCCCTAGTTTGGCTCCATTTGGATATCTTGTCACATATGGGGTCTTCCTAGGGACCCAGGATGTGGCACTGTCAAGCAAATGTGTGGAAAGCCTGTAGTTTGCAGAACTGAATGTGGTGTTGCTGCTTAAAACAACTCTTTATGGCTGGGGAGATAGCTTGGCAGTCTAAGTGCCTGCCTGGCAAGTACAAGGACCTGAGTGCCATCCCTGAGACCAGGCGCAGTGGCACACACCTGTAATCTCAGCACTAGGGAAGCTGGGACAGGAGGGTCACTGCGAGTCCGAGCCTGAGGCTCTGTACTAAATAGATAAAATTAATGTATTGGATGTAGGATCTCACCACACAGCTCAGACTCATGGTGATTCACCTTGCCTCAGCTTCCCCAACACTGGGGTTATAGGCATGTGCCACCATGCTTGGTTTTGGTGACTGGCTCAGTGTGCCCAGGGGTGAGGCTGGCATAGCATGTGGTACTGGGGATTGAACCTGGGTCCTTGCACTAGGAAGGCGCTTAGACTACTTAGCTATCTCCACAGCCTTCCAATAAATAAATAAATAGATAGATAGATAGATAGATAGATAGATAGATAGATAGATTGATTTAAAAAATGGCTGTTTAGGGGAGTGTATGGATAGGAGCAAGCTGCACTTTATGTTCCCTTTAAGTCTACCAGTCTAAGCCGGGCGTGGTAGCTCACACCTGTAATCCCAGCACTCAGGAGGCTGAAGCAGGAGGATTGGTGCAAGTCCGAGACCAGCCTGGGCTACAAAAGTGAGCTCAAGGCCAGCCTCAACTGCATAGCGAGACCCTGTCTCAAAAAGACAAAAATAAATAAATAAATAAATACTGGGTTATATTCAAGTTCAATGCTATGTTGCACTGAAATGATAAGGCACTGGTATAATTTCTAGGTAAAATATTTTCAGTCCCCAGTTCTGGCGGTGTAAAATGTTGATCCTAGTCAGCATGGCTGTGAAATCCTGTTGTAGCCCATTGCAGCTGAATGCTCTGGCTGAGGCCTCAGTGCTTTTGGGATGTTAAGTGGTTTTCATGTGTGTTTCTCCAAACCCCCCTTCCAAGGTAACGTAAATGGGAAAAAAAGACATCACACAAAGAGAACAGAGGACCCTCCAGAAGATGTCGACATTGAGAGCGCACCCAGGAAGAGACTCAGGACTGACAAGCACAGTCTTCGGAAGGTAATTATGTTCCAGTATGTCTGGGCCTGGAGAACGTGTGTTGTGGTTCTCAGGGTGTGCTTAGGGGCAGGCTCTAGGCTCTGCCCTGGGAGGTATTGAAAGGAAGGTTGTGTGTGTACCTCCAGCCCTTGGCTAGCTGAGAAAGTGGTGTCCAGACACTCTGAGCATTTTATGCCTTTAAAGTGGATAAAGCTGTACATTAGCAATGGCTCTTGTTCTGGGGTGTAGCTCCATGGTTAAGCCCTTGCTTAACCTGCGTGTGGCTTAGGTTCAGTGGGCAAAAGGACACCACCACTGTTACTAATTATGCTATCTGCCCCAACTAAGATCCATACAGAGGCATTTAAAAGGCTTCATGTTGTTAGTAACTCATGGCATTGGCTGGCTGGGAACCTGCTGCACAGCAGGCTGGTGGCAGAGGGGGCTGGCAGTCCAGCTTCTGCTTGTGGCCAGCCCTGTCAGGTGAAGCCAACTCCCATCTGGGCTGTGGAACAGTGGTGGTTCTGGTTAATGTGGGGTGCAGCCACGTTATAGACCAAGCCCTTTGTGAGCACTGTTTCTTGGGGTCCCATTCGCTTGTCATGAATGGGAGCTTAAATGGGCTTTTTAGTTTTTCTTTTTCCTTTTTGGGGTGGTGATGGAGATGGAAGCCAAGACCTTAAGAATGCTGGACAAGGGGCTGGGGATATAGCTCAGTAGAATAAGTGCTTGCCTGGCAAGCGCAAGGACTTGAGTTCAATCCCTGGTTCTGCAAAACAACAACAACAACAACAAAAAACCAAGGTTATACCAGAGAAACTTTGGGCCGGGCATGGTGGTGCAACCAGTAATCCTAGCACTTGGGAGGCTGAGGCAGGAGGGTTAGTGCGAGTTCCAGACCAGCCTGGACTACAAAAGTGAGCTCAAGGATAGCCTGAACTACATAGTGAGACCCTGTCTCAAAAAGACATTAAAAAAAAAAAAAAACGCTGGACAAGTGTCCACCGAATTACTGGCTTAAGGCTTTATACTTTATATTTGGATTTGCAGGAATAGTTCACATAGATTAGTTGCATATTTATGGCTTTGAGTAAAGCTTACTACTGTCCTTTACTGATGGAAATTAATTTGCTTTTTTTGCCTTTTGTTTTGAGAAATAGAAGATAAGTATCATGTTGCTCAAGTGCACCCTTGCACACCACACTGTCTGAATTCTTTAAAACTGTATTTGCAGTTGAGGAGAGCAGAAAGGCTTTGCTACGTTCTCTTGGCCGCCGAGAGTGTTCTCTAAGGCACCTGGCGATGAGGTTGTCTAGTGACCAAAGGCCTAGCACTAAGTGAGGTCAAAGTCCAGAGTCCCCAAGTCGCAGTTACCAGGAGCTCCATACTTCATGTTTCCTCTGGTCACCAGCCGTTAAACAGCCCACTGGAATTGGTTGCTTTGAAATATTTATGTAAGGATATACCAAGAAACTGTGTGACCCTGGGCATTTGAAATATCAAAATTCACATTAAGTAGCTAGGTGCAAATGGTTTTTATTAACTAGTAGCTCAAGAAGTGCCCATGAGGGAAATGGTAGTGTCCCCAAAGGTCTGGCCTTTTGGAAATTCGAGACCTGTTGCATGGGGGTTCCTTGTGGAGGTTATTCCTTCTGGCATGCTTCCATCCTCGGTGCTATGCACAATCCTCATCCCTCTCAAAGGAGCACCCTGGTCCAGGCTGGTGGTGTAGGGACCCTGCCTCCTGCAGAGTGGTCTGTGACCACTGGGCAGTACTGTCCCTGTGTTTTGAGACAGGGCCTTCTCAACAATTATTCAAAATGCCAAACAAACAAACAAACAAACAAACACAGCTCCCCAGCACTCAGGTGTTCATGATCATTTCTTTTTTGTTTTGTTTTTTGTTTTCTGTTTTGGTTTCTCTCAGTTGTGAAATGTTGTTAATAATCTTTGTGAATAGCTCTGGAATTTGTCTCAAAATTTGGAGTTCTCCGTGCAGCAAGTGAGACTAAAAGAGTTGGTGCTGGGGCTGGGGAGATAGCTCAGTGGCACAAGTGCCTCCTTGGCAAGTGCAGGGTCATGAGTTTAAACCCCAGTCCCACAAAGCAAAACAAAACAAAAACCTCACTTAAAAACGAACAAACAAAAAGCCGGGCATGGTGGCACACACCTGTAATCCCAACATGTAGGAGGCTGAGGCGGGAGGATCGTTGTGAGTTCGAGACCAGCATGGGCTACAAAAGTGAGCTCAAGGCCAGCCTGAATTGCATGGCGAGACTCTGTCTCTAAAAGACAAAAAAAGGGTTGGTGCTGATTTTTCAGGGTAACTTTGCCTGGACCCTGTCGTGGAAGGCCAGATGTCCTCTCCTTTGTGGTTTGCTTTGGGGCAGACACAGCTCCTGGGTGTCAAAGGGCTGTGGCACCTCAATGTGGGACCCTGCTAGAGTAGGGGTGTAGCTTAGCCCATGGTATGGATGTGTGGTGTGCAGGGCATGCTTCCTGAGGAATGAGCAACTCCTGTGCATGTTTTCAACCTGTATCCATTGACAGTAGATTTTTCCCCCCTTCGTTTTTTTCTTTTTTCTGCTTAAAATGACAGCGAGAGACAAGCACTGACAAGATGGCCAGGACAAGCTCCTACAAAGCCGTGGAGGTGGCCTCCTCACTCAAGAGCCAGGCAGGTAATGTGGTGAGGCTCCTGGGGTAGCTATGCTGGCTGCTCCTGCCCTTGGGGCCTCCACTGGGACAGCTGAGGGGGAATATAGGGTGCAGGGCTGCCCAGGCCTCAGGTAGGAGGCTGGAGCCCACGACAGAAATGGGGATTCCTGCAAGCAGCAAATAGACACTCCATATACCTTGTTTGACATTCCAACTTAGCTGAAGTTGCTTTTCTAGTGATTCTTAAACCTTACTGTTTTTAATTTGAAATTTTACTAAAGAAGTGATTCAAACCAGAAGCTTAGGTTTCTTACTGATGACAGTATTGTTGCTGTTAATTGCTCTACTCTCTGGGTGTGTATTGGCTAAGAGAAAAATTCATGACTAGTATTTCAACTCCTTGCCTAAAGAAATATGCTTAAAATATTTATGGAAAATAACTATCAAAGCAAGAAAAGAAGCTCTCAGACGCCCTATACTTTTTATTAATTATCTTGTTGAGATACCTGGGTAGCTTATCAAAGAAGGCTGACCCTCTCCAACTCTGGCTTAGAAGGAAATCTCTGGAGAGGGGCTGGCATGAAGCCTGGTATGACTGTTTGCTGTGCCCTGGATGAAATGTGAAAGTTGACTAGATACTGCGTGATACAAAGGGGTGGTTATTATTATTATTATTATTATTATTATTATTATTATTATTATTATTATTATTTTTAGATTTATTTTATTTTATTTTCTTGTTTCCAAACTTTTGTTTATTTATTTATTTTTATGGCCGGCTCAGCCCGCCCCGAGGGCAGGGCTGGCGCAGCATGTGGTGCTGGGGAGTGAACCGAAGTCCTTGACGCCACCCAAACTTTCCCAAGCAGGCGCTTTAGACCACTGAGACATCCAGGGGTGGTTATTAAGTGTAACAGTTGCATTGCTATTTTAAACCTTTGTTTTAGAGGTACACACTGAACCTTTTGTGTGAAATGCTGTGGGTGTTTGGTTCAGCATAGCCAGGTGGGAGGGTGGGGCGGTGGCAGCAGGTGTGGGTGCCACGTTGGTCCTGGGCTGCTGCTGTGGGCCCACAGAGGGCATGGCACTCACTCTGCCGCTTGCTCGCTTTCATTTACATTCAGAACCCAGAAGATTGCTCTGTAGGGTTTCACTTATTTGAAGGACAGTTTTAAAGCAGTAAAGAGGTAGAGTTTGAAGAAAACAGAGATGAAGGTTTAGGATTTTAAACTTCATAAAGCAAATTATTTTTATTTTACAGTGACAAAAAATCTGTCTGATGCATGCAAACCACTGAAGAAGCGAAATCGGGCCTCTGCGGCAGCATCCTCTACTCTTGGGTTTAGCAAAAGTTCGTCTCCTTCTGCATCTGTAACTGAGAACGAGGTAAAGCCATGATGATGATGATTCTGTGGTGCTCCACGAGGGCTGTAGTGGCTCAAGCTCAGTGTGAGTGAAGCTTAGGCTTAGTCTAGCATTGGTGTCCTCTGTAGGCGGAGGTGAGCTTAGGTCTTAACTATCTAAAATTCATGAAAAGACGTGTACCTTGTTAGTTATTTGAGTACTTTGAATGTAAGCACACAGACTGTGTATGTAGATGTGCAGACGGCCTTGACTCTTGACGCAGTTGAATTGTTCTTGCAGTGCATTTTGTTGTAGTGTGCTCTGGAACTCCTCATGCTCTGGTCTGACATGAGTCAGTCCACTCTGGTTCTCACAGAACACACAGTGTTGGCTGGGCTGATGCTGCTCACTGCATTCTAAACCAGGCGCGAAGTGGGGCTCACAGGTATGTGAGGCCGGAGCTTTTTTGCTCCTCAAGTGCTCCTTTGGTCCTTTGAGTTCTAGTATCTTCAGCACTGGAGTGTGGGTGTCCTTCCAGCTCCCACTGGACCATGACTCTTGTTTGCTGAGACTAGGGTAGCAGAGCAGTGGCTCTCTTGAGGCTATTGCTGCCACAAAGGTGCTGTGATGTCTAGCTGGCATTACCAAATTAGCAGTCAGCCACCAAAGGCAGGTGTGATGCTTCGTGTCCCAAGGTAGTTTGTATCATGATTTTGGTGGCTACCTTCATAGAGCCTACTTTAAATTCCTTGTTATTGTGATCCCCATGGTTTTGTGTTTTTCCCTTGTGGACGCAAGTCCTGTTTTTATGTTACTTGTGAGGTGGTGGTGACCTTGGGCTTCATTGGAGCCTGGTAGTGAGATGGAGATGGACAGGCCCCTCCTTCTCTGGGTGGAAACAGCATTTTTGGCCTGAATTCTGCCATGGTCCCTAGGGGGGTCCCTAATGTGGATGCTTTAGCTGTTTCCTCCCTTTGGGTCTGGGCCTACCAGAGAAAGAGGGTCTGAGAGCTGGCTGGCACCCTGAGAGCTTTCCTGTCTCTGCTCTGAACCTCAACAATGATGTCAGTCTACCCTGATTCTCTCTTGGGTTTCCCTTGCCAACTCACGCCAGTCTTGATCAGAAGTGTCATACAGGAGAGCTGGGGCGGGCATGCAGTTCACCATGTGTAGATGATGCAGCGTTTCTAATGTTGACACAAGCAGTTCTTCACTGCGCTTTTATCCAGGTGCTTACTGCAATATGAAAAGACAAATATTATACAATTTTCCCTCAGATTAATAATCTAAAGATTAAATGAGAAGTTGTCTTCAATTCCAAATAAGGACATTACAAATAAAGGCTTAGTTCTGCAGGCCTTTTTATTAGGTTAGTGTTTATACACTTTTTAAAATGATGTTTTCCTTGTATCATGCTTGGTTTACTCACTAGTTGAGATTTTCTGAGACACTAGAGAAAGAAAGCATCAAGGCTGTCATGGTCTTGTCTGTTGTCCCCAGTGGTCAGGGCTGTGTAGGAAAGGCGAGCACAGTGAGGGTGGAGGTGACAGCAGCTCGGCTGGCCAAGTATGACCACTGTCTAGCTGGGGACATGGGAAGCCTTAGTGTATCACAGTTTATTAGGCTGACTGGCTACAGCCGCTGAGAACTGCAGAGTGGTCGGTGGCTGAATGCATTTGTATTGTAGATGCAGCACAATAAATCCTTAGACCCTACAGACCCTTCGATTGCACATTCCTAGTATAAAATCTTTTAAATTACTAGGTCTTCTCCATTCAGCTGTTTTTGTGTGACGAGTTCCTTTTTACAGAATTCTCCTGTCAAACACTGTAGGTGAACAGGTAGGCTAATATGTACCAGCACTACAGGAGCACAGGGAGTGTCCCCAAGGTGGCAGGGCTGTGCCTGTAGCACTCGGAGTATGGAGGTCTGTGACACCTGGAGCCTGTGGGCTGGCTCAGGGGTGACAGCGGCTATCTGAGGACTGACTTGGCCCTCATTTGGCTCATTTAGCTCATGCATGCTTCTATGGCTTTCCTTTCCTTACACTTGATTGAGAAAAATAGGGGTTTCCATAGGGCTGGTATTTCAAGACATTTTAGGTCATGTTGTGGTTTAAATTCTTGAAAAATGTATGTGTGATAAATAAATTTGTATTGGAATAATTGATTACATGTTACTACATCACCCTAACCAAGAGAATAGATTAAACTTACACACTTGCATGACAAAAGGCCTGTGAAGGAATTAATGTGATTTAAGTGTTTGTAACTTCATTTCTTATTCCTTTAGTAGAGCAAATTCTTATTTTTTTGCCTTCACTGGTAACAGCTTTTATGGGAGCCCACATCAGTCAAGTTGGACTTGAACCCAGCTGCCCTGTACTGCACTTAGAGTGATGTAATGTCCCAAGATGTCTGCGGCAGGTGGCGCATCATCGTACACACTAAGTGACATTTCTATCACAATCATTTTATGGAAGATGTGTGATAATCTGTTTTTACTGGTATTAATAAACACATACAATGAAGAAAACAGATAACAAATTTTAAGACCAAGGTAAGATACCTACTCAAGGTCATTTAATCAATCACATTCATCTCATGATAGCAACACATTCATATTCCAGTGATTAACGTAGATTTCAAGTTGAGAAGGAGGCTGTTTGATGGGGGCTGTCAGCACCGAGACAGGGGCACCCGTGGAAGGGGCCATCCTGTTAGAGGTCATTTTTCCCTCTAGTTCATAAGTTACTCAATTTTTGTGGAGAAATGTCAGTTTCTGTTCCTTAAGAAACAAACAACAAACAGCACACATTAAGGGGCCCTGATCAACTATTCTCATTGCCAATAAAATGTATTCAGTACTGTAGATATTAAACTAATTTCCAACATAAAAGGCAAGAGGAGTTTTGATTCTGTCCTTTTTTACTGAACAGTTTTACTATAACACTAGACACCGTAAATTTTTAGGAAAATACGCTATTTCCAGTATCATTGTGAACCACTCAACTCTCAACTCAGTGACTGATGTCTAGGAGACACCATGACCAGGCTATTTACGCCAGCCACTTCATCACTTGCTTTCATAGAGCATCAGCACCCTGTGCTGTCATGGTCTTGGGTGCCAGCCGTGGCTCGAGCCCGCGGTCCGCCTGAGCGCACGGGAGGAAAGGCTCCACTTGCCTCAGCTCGAGAAGCGGAGCCTGCGCTGCTTGTGGGCCATGGCCAGCAGACACCTCCGATGAAAGTTCCGACTAGCCCTTCTGCTCCAAACCATTAAGTAATGGACCATATGTAAGCGCTTAGGGCGCCCAGCACCTTGCGACGGCTCAGTGGTTTGCTGTTGTGACAGTTGTGGTTATAACAATAAAAAATAAAGTTGCCATCATTCCATTTTTATTCAAAAGTATAACTTTTACTTTGGCATGAGAAGTGACCTTGACTGCATCATGCATGTGGAGATGAAATAAACCCAGCAAGGGCAGAATCCTGAATCCATTTTTGTGCCACAGTCCCGAGCTGGACAATGTGGTTGTGGGCTGGCAGGTGCTCCTTGGCTCTACTCAGATGTAGTGGGAATGTGGCCCTCAGTGGCCTAGGAGTAGTCCAGATCGTACTTTAAAGGAGATGAAGGAACTCAGGTACATTTAAGTCTCAAGAATGATTGCTACATTTCAAAATATGACAAAAAGATGATATAAAAATGGTCCTGGTTGGGGCCGGCAAGATGGCTCCGCTGTCGAAAGTGCTTGCTTGGGCAAGTTGAGGCAACTGCAGGGACCGCAGTTCCATCCTCGGCATCAGGTGCTGCCTCTGCCCCACCCCCAGGGCAGGCTGAACCAACCATTAAAAAAAAAAGTCCTGGTTTGATAAATGATCTCCTGAAGTAAAGATAGTAGTAGCCTGAAAGTCTCTGGGCCAGAAAAAGGGGTTTTGTTAGGGTGTGATGAATTGGGGGGTGGCAGCAGCCACCATGTGCAGACACATCAGGAGGCAGTGCCACCCTCTGTGAAGAGGAGACAGGGACTCAGGATACCTTGAGTGTTGCCTGAAGCCCAGCACAGTGTAGCCAGCATCCTCTGAACTCAGGGGAAGTGCAGGGATGAGGCAGGGAATGTGCAGTATTCCACTCTGCTAGGAGAGGGAGAACTTGTCACTGAGGACACTTGAAGGTGGCCACGTAGGTGGTGACAGGGACACTTGGTGATCTTCAGTGATGGGACAGCTCCACAGGTGGTACAGTTGTCCTGCTTCCCAGGCCGAATGTGATTCTGTTGTAGAAGAGCTAAGTTCTGAGAGCCAGCTCTTTCTTGGCCTCGGAGCAGTGCAGAAAGGGGTCATGCCTCAAAGGCCTTCTCTGCCAGCAGGATAAATGTTCATTACATTACGAATTTAGCATGGAATGCCTTCATTTCCTAAAAAATTGTAGCAACAGACATGTTTAGCTTTCAGATGTTCGAACTGTCCCTTACGAGATGAGTTTTGCTCATGTCATACTTAAATCACTTTAATGGTCCTATTGGACTTGCTTCAAACCATCTTTGTGTACCTTGTTTGCCTGGCAAGGGGCATAGCTGTCTTGTATAAGCTTGAGGCATTCGAGAGGTAAAGACTTGTTTGAATGCGTGAACATGTTGACTGTAGCAGTTGTAAAAGTGCAAGCCCTCCATTGTCCCAGATCAGTGTTCAGTGAGTGTGCTGGGATAGAGGCCTGAGAGTTATGGGCCATGGGATACTTAAGATCCTTCCAGACTTAGGCCCCCTGGTGGGCTTTTCTTCTGAGCCAATAAAAGGCTGGATGTCCTTCAGGCATGAGGCTCTCAGGACTCTCCTTAGTACTTGTATCCGTGTTTCCCAACTAAACAGAGTAACTTTTTAAAGAGGGTGTTCCTGAAAACTAACAAGAAGCCTAAGTGAGATTGTGCAGTGAGGAAGCAGAGGTTATACAACCTAGATCGGGGCCTGTGCTGTGCAGGAAGGAGTCCTGCCCCTTTCTTCTCAGAGGCTGCCGCTCTGATAAGAGGGGAGGGGAAGGCATCCTTGAGGTGTCCTTGGGGGTGTCTGACTGGTTCATGCAGAAGCGCAGGAGGCTTTGACTGGGGCTGCACAGCATTGGGAGCTAGCTGAGAGGGCAGGCCATTTCATTCACAGCAGAGGAAAGGCAGGGAAATGGAGCGTGGACTTCAGCTTTCAGCTGTGGGTTTGCCATTTTCACAGTTTCTTAGCCTACAGTGGTAGGTGAGCCTGGTACCCACTGAGGGTCTGTCACAGAAATGCCCTGAAAAGTGGGAAACGTAAGGCTGTAAGTTAGCATCTAGCTCCCCAAACAAAAATGTTGTCCCGCATGTATGTGTAAGATGAAAGGGTCACCGTGCCTGGTGGAGATCTAGCACGAGGCAAGGCTGAGTGGTGGTGCTGTAAGGGCATTCTGAGCAAGAGCGGGCCAGTGAGCGGTGCCTGTGGGATGCCCTGCACGCTGGGGTGCCTGTTGGACAGTGCAGTGATAAGCAAGGATGCTAGGACTTGGCAGGTGTCACCAGCCCTGAGCAGACTGCGTCTCCCACAGCCTGGCTTTGCGCTCTCCAGCTGGGCAGGCTTCTGTGCAGCCACCAGGAGGCAGCCCTGTGGACTCAGGGTGAAGTTTGTGGCCCCGAATGCTTTTAGTCAGTAGTTTCATCACCTCCAGTCTTGATAATGAAGGGACAAAAGTAATTGTTGAGGACTTCTGTTCGTCTTTGACCCTGTAGTCTTTAGCTGCAGGAGCTGCAATGCCATCCCTTCAGAAGGGCTTGTTAGGCCCGCTGTCTGAGCTGTTGCTATTTCCTACAGGTTGCTCAAGTTATTTCTCCCTCTTTGAAGAAATGTATTGACTCTCCCAAATGTTGTAGCAAATGGTAAATGGTGGGGGTTCTGGTCCCCTTAGGCACGGTCTTGATTGTTCTGCCTAAGATATTTTTTTTTTTTTTTGTCTTTTTGAGACAGGGTCTCGCTATGCAGTTGAGGCTGGTCCTGAGCTCACTTTTGTAGCCCAGGCTGGTCTCGAACTCGCACCGATCCTCCTGCCTCAGCCTCCCGAGTGCTGGGATTACAGGCGTGAGCCACCACACCCGGCTGCCTAAGATATTAGAAATATCACTAATTTACTTGTCAGTGATGGGGCCATGAACTGTTCCTAGCACAGACAGGATGTGTGAGTTCATCTTCCTTGCCCAGGGAAAGGAAGGAGCATACTCCTCATGGGGCACCCTGCCAACAGGCCCTGTCTGTCACCTGTTGGTGTCATTGTCTGGCCTTGTGCTGGTCCCACACTTGTGGTCTTTCTAGCTGTGTGAAGTTGCCGGGCTTGGCAGTATTTTGAAGCATGCAGTGATGGGTTGGGGCATGGCCTGACCTGGCCATGGGGCATGGGCCAGCAGTGTCACTGGTGGTCCTCAGGCTTCCCATCTCCAAGCAAGGGCATGTAGGCTGTGGGCACAGCCTACTCTAGAGGAGCTTGCTGTCCAGGACGCAGTGGAGACGTAGACTTGCTTTTTCTTTGACGAGGGCAGGTCGGGAGCTGAAAGCAGCAGCCACATGGCAGCTGTGGCCACTGATGTCCTGGTCCTTGCTGCCCCGCAGGCAGCCTGACTGCCCAGAAGCTGGCTGAGAGCAGAAGAAGGAGTGGAGCGGTGGTGTTCTGTGGACTTGGCTCTGTGTCCATAGCATGCATGGCATAGTGTGCAGGGCAGCGAGGGCAGGGCGTCTGTGCTATGCAGCTTAGACGAGTCATTTGCAGAGAGGTTATTTCAAACTCTAGCCTTTTAGCTGATGAATGACTTACTTTAAAACTGTTTTCATTCTACTCTAACATTTCACTGTGATGTTAACTTGGAGACCTGTTTGAGAGTAGTCTTTGGATTTAAAACTCATTAAGTCTACTGAGCACAGGATTCTTATTTGTAAATCTAAAACACTCTGTGAAAAGCACTACTAACCAGTTCTTTTAAAATCGTAACTTACACATGCAAAGAATGTCAGTCTATAGAACATATTTATTGTTCAAGGTCTGTAATTGTATTTCAAAATTAATGTAGTATTTAACTTGTGAGGGGATTTGTTTTGTCAAAAATTAAAATCTTGCTGTGTATCAGAGAATAGGCAAGGGCACGCAGCTGGCCTGGTGGCACCCAGAGCCAGCCCACCAGCCACACTGTGCCGGTGGTTGGTTGGAATATGCTCACCGGTCACCCTCTTTGGTAATGGCATCTTGAGAGTCCTTGCCCCAAAGGAACATATTTGAAGGCACTCAGGTAGCTTGGTTCTGTCACATGCTGCTGAATAGAGAGCAGAGAAGGTATTTTCAGACCTAAGAACATTTGTAAAAGTCAGGAACTAAGCTGCTTGGAGATCTGCTGCTGGTGTGGCTTTGGCGGGTGGGAAGTGTTGGGGAAGTTGTGACAGTCTGTGTCCGTTCTGTCACCACGATCCTTTCCCCACATGCACCCTGTTGGACGTGGAATAGGGAATAGTTGTGCAGGCTGAGCCCTGGGAATGATGGGACCATACGGGCTGTGTGGCCTCCACAGCAATGCCTCCTCCTAGTGAGTCTCCACACGCAGTGTGCACAGAGGTGGAGCTACAGGCTGAGTGAGGCACCTGGGCCGCTCTGGTGGGTCATGGCCAGGTTGCACCCAGCGGCCCCGACCTGGCTAGGTGTCTGTTGCTGGCTTGCGGGGAGGGCTGCGGGGGTGAGAGGGGTCTTGTGCACTGTGTCATGGACTGTGATATTGTAAGGTCTGTATTCTGTATGTGGATCTCAGACCCCAACCAGGAAACAAGCCTCATGTGTGTCGTTACATTTATATTTCCATTCAAAGTATGTATTCCGTGTTTATTTCCTCAAAACAGACTTTGTTAATTTAGGAAATATCTCCAAGTGGAAACGTGCTAACTTTCTGTAAATCTTAAATAAAAGGTGCTGTTCCTTCTTCAAACCCAGGACTGGTTTGTGTTTTCTGTCTTTCTCTCCATTCTCTTCTCTTCTCTCTCTCCTCTCTCTCTTCTCTCATCTTTCTCTTCTCTCTCTTTAGCTTTGAAATTTGTTCTAGCCACGCTAAGGGAGGCACGGGCTTGGTGGATGGAGTGCAGGGCTCTCTTCCCTCAGCCCTGCTGAGGCCCTTCTTTGGGCCTGGCTTCCTGTGTCACGCAGGTGGGTCAGCCGAGGGGTTGCTGTCTGAGTCGTGTCCTGGCCAGACTGTGTATCCCCAGCTTCCTGATGTCCTAGACTCTGCCCCTCCCCTCTCCAGCCTCACTTCAGAAGTGCTCAGACCCGTGGCTATGACACTGTCTGATAAGTCTGGGGTGTGAACTCAGCCATTCAAGCTGCATCTGTCTGGATAGTCACATTAAGGAAGTGGGAGGTGAGCTGCTGGGTGAGGGGTGGGCAGTGGGCCCTGCAGTTCCGCTGCCAGCCACTGGCGGCAGCTTTAGGTGACATAGCTTTCATCTAGTGCTGGTTCAACCTCTTTTTTTAAAAAAAATGTATTTAGTACAAGGTCTCACTACACAGATCGGGCTGAGTGAGTCTCCTGTTTTGAGCCTCCCAAGTGCTGGGATTACAGGTGCATGCCACCACACCCAGTCTCAGTCATAGTCTTGGCGGGCCCTGAGGGCAGTACCAGCGTGGCATGTGGGGTTTGAAACCTGGTCCCTGGTCCCTGCGTTGACCTGAGGAGGCACTTTAGTCCACTGATAGTACTACTGCAAACAGTGAACTTGAAAGGCTACTGTCTCAACAGACTATTGTCATGAGATGTTTCTAATGGGACAAGGACAATTGGTCCCTGGTGGCTTCACGACTCCATAGACCTCAGGAAACCAGCCCCTTCACCATCAGGTTCTAGTCAGCAAAAACTCCAGGCTTCTTTTTTTCTTCTTACACTGTTCCCTGTAGTTTCAGTGTGCTACACTAAAGGCTTATGAATAAGGCTCCAGAAGTGGTCAGCTTTTGTTTGTTTGTTTGATTTATTTATTTATTTATTTATTTATTGCGGGACCAGGGTTTGAACTCGCAACCATGCACTTGCCAGGCAGGCACTTGTGCCACAGAGCTATCTCCCCAGCCCCCTTGTTTTTATTTATTTATTTTTTTTAATATGGCACAATATCACGATCTAGCTTTCTGCTTGTTAGTGAACAAGGCTGTAGCACCATTACTCATGGTGTGATTAATGAGGTGCACAGGAAATGTCACTTGCATTTCTGTTCCATCTCCAAAATTCAGCTTTTAACACTTAGCTGATGTCAAATAAGAGCTAAAACTTTTTAGATAGCAAAGTTTTGTCCTTACTCATTTCCTTGTGTATCACTACTTGCTTGTCAAGTGAAGGCAAAGACAGAGTTCCACCAGTGAAGGCCTGAGCCCCGTCCTATGTCCTGAGCCCCTCAGCTGCTCCCTGTCTTGGCTCTCTCAGCCTTCTCCTTAGACCCTATGCCCCCAGCGCAGGCTGCAGCCTTCCCTTCCCGTGGCACAGCAGTGGGAGGAGGAGATTGCAGTCAGGCTGGTTGGGAGTGGGTCTGCACGGTGTCTCCCTCCCGTTAGGACCACAGTTAGGAACATGCTTCCCCAGGGCCTGGTCTCTGCTGCTGGGGGTCAGCCAGCACGAGGCCTTACGCTTGGGCACCTCACCTGTTTCTTTAAATGCATTTGGTGTTTGGACCTGAACAGAGTGGGTAAGAAGGGGCAGCTTCTCGATCCCAGAGCCTACCTACCTCCACACACTGGGCAGGGCCGACAGAACTTGCTGAGTGTCTCCATTTAAAGGCTTTGGCTTATATACATGTGTGTAGGCTGAAAAGTCCATTTCTGCGCTCTGCACAGCTCCAGTGGCGCGTTGCACTGCGCAGAGCCAGTGGGGTGCTATGTGTCCACAACAAGTCACTCTAGGAGATGGGGCCGGGTGGGCCATGTCTCTGAGGACACAACTTCCACTGCTTTCTGTGACGAGTGAACCGCCGCCCACCTCCTTCTTCCCCAGGTCTCAGACAGCCCAGGAGATGAGCCCTCGGAGTCGCCCTATGAAAGTGCTGACGAAACACAGACTGAAGTGTCCATCTCATCTAAAAAGTCTGAACGAGGAGTGGCGGCCAAAAAGGAGTATGTGTGTCAGGTGAGGGACGGCAGCTTCTGGCCTCTCTGTGAGGTGTCTGTCCTGAACCCTGGGGATGCAGACTGGGGCTCCCAGCAAGATCCTGTCCATCAGAGTCCTGGTTCACGTGTGACCCCTTCCCTGTAGACCGGCTGTAACAGAGAGCCAGCAATGTGAGATGCATGCTCAGACTGGTTCCGTGCTGGCACCTGCTGGGTGGGTGAGGCCTATGCTAAGGTGTTACCTGACTGCTGACCAGCGAACAGCAGTGCTTGGCACTGGGGACTTGGCCACCTAGTGCAGACCACTTGCCCATGTGCCTCATTCCATTCCCTGCTGGCAGACTCTGTAGACTGCTGGGAGGTGTGCTGGGCATCAGCCTGGCCCCCGCTGGGCTGTGGGAGGCCTGCCCTTTCCAGAGTGCACTGTGGTTTCCCTGTTCTCCATATCCGACCTCAAATGTCTACAGCACATGCTTCAAGGTTTGGGCCATGTCTGCTCACCTCCTTGAGGAAATGGCTCCATCCTGTGGCAGTGACTGACTCTCCCAGCTACACTGCTCTCTGGCTCTGTGAGACCTGGCAGTTCCACGTGCACAGGTGGTCACATGCTGTGAGCTGCAGAGCGGATTTCCTGCGCTGCGCACAGCACTGAACAGTTCCCTTGTGAAGGAATGGCGTGGGCTGAGGTCACCCTCTGTGCCCACAGGTGTGCGAGAAGACAGGCAGCCTCCTGCTGTGCGAAGGCCCGTGCTGTGGAGCCTTCCATCTCGCTTGCCTTGGGCTTCCCAGGAGACCCGAGGGGAGGTTCACCTGCAGCGAGTGCGCCTCAGGCAAGTGGGCCGCTGAGATGCCCCCTGCTCTTCCACTCCTCCCCTCCCTTCCCTCGTTCAGCTCTCCACCAGGTGGCAGGACTGTGTGCTGACTCATCACCCTGCTTGCCCGGTGTGGGCCCTGCTGTCTCCACATGGGGTCACTAGGTTGCGATGGGAGCACAGGTGACACATGATATGCGTGTGCGCATGCACATATCCCCCACCTGGGGGCAAGGAGCACGCTCAAGAGTTCCTTGCAGGCAGCCAGAGAGCAGATCTGCCCTGTGGCTGTGCACAGCTTGCAGAGTGCACGCTCTTGCAGCTTTTGCCAGCCGCAGCACGATAACCTGCAATGGCTGGCTAAGGGCCAGGTAGGTAGCTCAGTAGAATAAACGTCCAGGGTCCTTTCTGGAAAAGAAACAAACAAACAAACAAAAAAGCGCTGGCTAAGGAAGGCAATGGCTGGGGACAGCTGCTTTCTTTTTGGGGCCCAGAACTGTGGTCTCATCCTGCCCCTAATCTTTAACCATGTATTAGGGATCCACTCATGCTTCGTATGCAAGGAGAGCAAGGCGGAGGTGAAGCGCTGCGTCGTGACTCAGTGTGGCAAATTCTACCATGAGGCCTGTGTGAGGAAGTACCCACTCACCGTGTTTGAGAGCCGGGGCTTTCGCTGCCCCCTCCACAGTTGTGTGAGCTGCCATGCCTCCAACCCTTCAAACCCGCGGCCCTCAAAAGGTATGGACATGGTGGGCAGCGTGGGGTGGCTCCCAGGAGGGTGGCTTGGTGCCTGTTGGGTTTGTCACCACAGGGGCAAGCTGATGTTCTGGAGTGGTCCCTGCTACTCCTGTTGACTAGACACAGGTCTGTCGGGGCTTTTCCATGACATAGGCCCTGTTTCCGTTCTCCCCACTCTTCACCCCAGATAGCATTTCAGGATCCTTAGTTCTGAGAGGGTCCTCTGCAGACCATTCTGATGAGTCCTGTTTGCTCTGGTTTTAGCGTCCTTCACAAACAGGGAAAACGTGGTGAGGTCAGATTCCATCTCCGTGATTTAAGAGTAGCTGTGTGGGACCGGAAAAGACAGGTTCTGGGTACCTCTTGGTGCCATGGCTTCTATACTAGTGGCACTTTTGCCCATGTCTGGCATGGTGCAGCTGCCAGTTGGTAGGGAGAGGATGGTGATGCTGTGAAGAATCGGTGGTGCACATGTCATTGTTAGGGCTGAGCATGCTGGTTGGCCATTCTGTAGAGCGTGATGTCTCTTGTGTTTGCACATCTTTGCAGACAGTCTGAAACACATTTGCCTGGGTGAGAGGTATTGCAGTCAGGTACCTCCAGGGTGTCCTGTGATTACCGTTCCCAGTGTCTGAGGTAGCATGGTTTCTGTGGAAAGTGGCCATGTCTGGGTCATCAGGGTGTGCTTCTCATCCTCAGGTAAAATGATGCGGTGCGTGCGGTGCCCAGTGGCCTATCACGGAGGGGATGCATGTCTGGCAGCAGGCTGTGCGGTGATCGCTTCGCACAGCATCATCTGCACGGCCCACTTCACTGCTCGGAAGGGGAAGCGGCACCACAGCCATGTCAACGTGAGCTGGTGCTTCGTGTGTTCTAAAGGTGAGGCCGCGCCACTGCCACACTGCCCTGTGTGGTGCGCCTGGAGCTTGAGGGCCATCAGCCCTGCAGGCTGGCCATGCTTGTGGGTTGCGGTTCCTATTTCCACCGTTAGCATTCCACGTATTCCCTTGGGAGCACCTCGTGGTTTCTCACCGTAACTGTTGCACAGGCTGTGCATGTAAGTCTGTTTCATGGTGGCACCAGCCCGTGTACTGGTGCATGGGTGGATGGCTGTCTCCTGCCCAGGGCTTCCATGCTGGGCTGTGGCTACGCAGCCTGGCACCCCAGGCTCAGCGCTGACTCCTTTGCAGGGGGAAGCCTCCTGTGCTGCGAAGCCTGCCCAGCAGCCTTCCACCCTGATTGCCTGAACATTGACATGCCCGACGGCAGCTGGTTCTGCAATGACTGCAGGGCTGGGAAGAAGCTGCACTTCCAAGATATCATTTGGGTCAAACTTGGGAACTACAGGTGTGAAGAAGAGTCCTGTGCTTTTTACGTCTGTGTTCAAATGTCTTTGTTTCACTTTACAGTGCTTAAAGTATTGAAATGATTGTCGCTCTCTCTGAAGAGTCTGTGAATCCTGTTTTTAATATTTATAATAGATGGTGGCCGGCAGAAGTTTGCCATCCCAAAAATGTTCCCCCAAATATTCAGAAAATGAAGCACGAGATTGGAGAATTCCCTGTGTTTTTCTTTGGGTCTAAAGATTATTACTGGACTCATCAGGCACGAGTGTTCCCGTACATGGAGGGGGACCGGGGCAGCCGCTACCATGGGGTCAGAGGCATTGGAAGAGTCTTCAAAAATGGTATGGAAATTTGCACATCTTCGCAGTAGAGTGGAACAACATTCTTAGATGCCTTTTGTGAATCCCCCGACTTGGGTTCTTTTGAAATTTGATCTTTGTAGAAAATGCTTGTACTTTTAAATTAGAAAAAGTTTGTTTGTGGACTGTTCTATTCTTTGAGGCATAGAAAAAGATAATCCAATAATTTTTGTAGTTCTGCTCTGTGATTCACTTCATTAGAGTATAGTAAAGCTGTCTGGCAGGCTGCTGGGAGCCAGCTACAGGAGCTTTCCGAGGCTGGCCTTTGTGTGGAAGGGAGCTCTGCTGGCATCTCCTGGTGTCTGGCCTCGCACCCCAGCCACCGCTGACTGCGTCTAGCTTCTGCACACGCTGCCAGGCCTGGATGCCGCGCTTGGCCTTTGGGGCTGCTCAGCAGGGTGTGCCACCTTTGCTTCTGCGTCTGGGCTGGCAGCCCTAAGGAGCCAGGGTGGCTGAGGCTGGCTGGTGACCCAGGCAAGAAGGAGACAAGATGGATTTGTGGCTGCTGTGTGAGAGGACTTAGTGTTTACTTAGCCCTAGGAGAGGGTGGTGAGCACAGGAGGTTAAGCTCCAGCACATGGGGGCTCGTGGGTTCAGCTAGGGGCCCTGGGTGTGTGTGTGCATGTAGGGAACTGAGTCCCCAGAGTGCCAGGTCCATGCTGCCAGGAGCTCTCCTTTGTGGCCTCATGTGCCTAGGAGTCTGAATAAGAACAGGTTTTCAGGAAAAGATACTATCAGTTACTAAAGCAAAGGATCATGGCAGGGTGACCTGCTGGATTCTGTGTGGCAGTCACTGCTGAGGGCGTGGACTCCTGAACCTGGAGACCAGACTCATTTGGGCCTCAGCTTGGGGCCAGCTGCAGGTTAGGCCTGGTGTACCCTACACATAGGTGGCTTCCAGTATCCCTGCTGCCTGTTCGCCTCCCACAGCCCCTTCTTTGGAGCATGGGGCATTTTTATCTTCTCTCTTGGGCTGTGTCTCCTGAGCATTGCCACTAGTACCTTGTGGCGTTCACCAGAAACCTACCCTGGGGCCATCTTCATACCAAGTCTTGTGGGTCACCCAAATGGCCCTGGAGTGTGGTTCTGTCTGCAACATTCTGCCCATTGAAAACATCTCCCTCGACAGTGTTCTGTAGCCTGTCGTTTCAAGGAGACCAGAAATTGAGCTTAGCAATGAATGTTTAGGGGAAGATACTAAGAAAGCTTGAAAGTTTTCACTTAAATATTTTACTCATATTTCATTAATGTTTTAGCACTGCAAGAAGCTGAAGCTCGTTTTCGTGAAGTCAAACTTCAGAGGGAAGCCCGGGAAACACAGGAGAGCGAGCGCAAGCCCCCACCCTACAAGCACATCAAGGTGATCCACAGGGCTGTGTGTGCACATGTGCATCTGCGCACGCGCTGTCGCTCTTGGTTGGAACCACCTGGCTGCACAAAATCAGTTCTTGCTCAAAAAGACGAACACTGAGATGAAATAACTGGGCTTACCCCTCTGGCTCTACTGTCCAGAGCTCCCACCCAGTCAGGACTTCCGGTGCCCCAGGCTGAGAGGGCTGGCCTGAGCTGCTGTGGGATCTGGCCAGTCAGACAGGGGTGGTACATGAGCAGCTTAGAAGGCTGTGTTCATGTGGGCCCAAGACAGCAGACAGCTCCCTTTTCTCTTGCAGGTGAATAAGCCTTATGGGAAAGTCCAGATCTACACAGCTGATATCTCGGAAATCCCGAAGTGTAACTGTAAGCCCACAGATGAGAATCCCTGTGGCTTCGACTCGGAGTGTTTGAACAGGATGCTGATGTTTGAGTGCCACCCGCAGGTGTGTCCCGCGGGCGAATACTGCCAGAATCAGTGCTTTACCAAGCGCCAGTACCCAGAGACCAAGATCATCAAGACGGATGGCAAAGGGTGGGGCCTGGTGGCCAAGCGGGACATCAGAAAGGTGTGTGCTTTGCCCCTTCTCCCCACCACTAAGAAATTAGAGTTCATAGTACTTTACGTTTGCTTATTGTCACTTTGCACTCATGTGAGAATGCTATCTTTAAAACGTGTTTTTCCCTTGAATTATTACAAGTGAATATTTAAAATTATAGATCTATCAGAGTCAATACTCAGAAGTTCCCTTGAAGCATACCTAAAGTCAGAACTGTGATGATTTCTTTAAAAAAATGCAGAGATTTACACAACAACCGTTTCTGCAGATGCCACACCGTAGTGTCTCAGTGCTCATGAGCTCAAAGGGGCACTGTCTTTAGGGCTGAGCCCAGCATCATCCAGAGAGAAGCTGTTAGTGTACACTAGCGAGCCCTGACAGCGTGTTTCTGCCTCAGGTTGGATTACCACAGACACGAACAGAGCTGCTTGTCTTGGCGTAATGTGCCCCTGATGTGTGTCGCATGGCCTGGACAGGAGGTCTCCACCCAAAGCTCCATAACCAGGGTGTAGTCCATGGCCCAGGCCCATCTGCGGCAGGAGACACTGTGTGGAGATGCCCTTCTGCAGCCCTGCTGCTCTCCCTCCTCAGTTGTTGGCCATCACACTTGCTGTAGAGCCTGTCAAGTTCTTTGTGACCTGCATCTAAGGTGGCTGTGTGGACACTGGGCTGTCAGACATCTAAGCAATGAGTTCCTAGAGGAGGCAGGGTTGGATGCTGCTGTTGCAGGAGTACTTGAGCAGTTTCTGTTCTTAGCCTGTGCCTGTACCCTCTGAACTTCATTGAAGTAGCAAGGCACTGTGGCCCCTATACCCCTTTGTTGGTGGGCAGTGCTGAGCTGTTGGTGTGCGCCTTGTGGTCACTGTCATCTTCCTGTGACTTCTAGGGGGAGTTTGTGAATGAGTATGTCGGTGAGCTGATCGATGAGGAGGAGTGTATGGCAAGGATCAAGCATGCACATGAGAACGACATCACGCACTTCTATATGCTCACCATAGACAAGGTAGCGGACTGTCCTCCCTGCCCACTCCTACCTGGGGCCCTGAGAGCTGTGTGGGGTACTCCTGGCAGTGTGGCGATGCTCAGTCTCCTTTCGCCTCTTGAGTGCTTTTCCCCAAGCATCTGCGTGTCTTTTCCTGCGGGCAGGGGTCTTCCAGTCGGGCCAACTGCCTCTGCAACTGCAGAGAGCCAGCCAAGAGCTGCCTGTGTCCAGGTCATGAGTGCAGGTGAACGAGCAGCACTGGGTGTCCTTGGCTTATTGTTGTCTGTAGG
Organism: Myocastor coypus; assembly: GCA_004027025.1. Taxonomy (NCBI): domain Eukaryota; kingdom Metazoa; phylum Chordata; class Mammalia; order Rodentia; family Myocastoridae; genus Myocastor; species Myocastor coypus. The sequence continues at coordinate 23,626 of PVJA010010881.1, forward strand.
TTTGAAATCTTTTTGAATAAAACAACCGGGCAAGAAAGCATGGGTCCTGGAGCTGGAGAGGTGGCTGTCTCAGCACGTGTCCCTCAGCACATGGCCAGCCACTGACCTGGCGTTCTGTAGATGGTGCCGGCACACAGGGAGTGGTGAGCAGGGCTTCTGAGGTCAGAGTCACCAGAAACCAGAAATGGCCTGAGCCCTTCCTGAGCAACCCCCGGGAAGCTATGACTGCCCTGCCCAGGGTGACAGCTGAGGAGGCTGCATTCCTATGTAGCTAGGAAAGCTCTTGGATCCTAGAGCAAGGGCAGCTAGAGGGCCAGAGTCAAGGAGGCCACGAGCTGGAGGCCTCGGGATGTGGACTGGAGGTGTCACTGGTCAGCAGAGGGTTTAGATAGAAATTTTGTTTGGTTTGGTTGGAAATTGGGATTTGGCGAAGTCCAGGTCTGTTGGCAAGTCTGGGGTCTGCATGACAGTGGCTCCAGTCCTTGGCACTACAGCTCCTGCAGGCTCCTGGCCACATCCTTGGCAGCTGGGGCTCACAGCCCCCAGGTGACTCTCTGGTGTTCTTCCTGTAGCTTTAGCTGCTTCTCTGGGCTCTCATTAGGCTTCTGCAGGTCTCTGTTGGGTGCCCTACTGTTGTGGTCTGTATCTAGTTGTTCCCCCAAAGCCCCATGGAAATCATGGGGTTGTCAAGTGGGCGGCTCCAGGGGCGGGGCTTGAGGGGGTGTGGCCAAGAGGTGTGAACTGTTAAACTGATAGCATGTGCTGTCAGAGGTTCCCCAACTGGGGCCCGGCAGGATGGCACAGTGGTCTAAAGCGCCTGCTTGGGGAAGCTTGGGTGGCTTCAGGGACTGCAGTTCAATCCCCGGCACCACATGCCGCGCCAGCCCTCCCCTCGGGGCGGGCTGAGCCGGCCATAAAAATGAGTGAATAAAAACAAACAAAGGTTCTGAAACAAGAATAAAAATAATAAATAAAATTTAAAAAAAAAAAAAAAGAGGTTCCCCAACTCCCCCAGGAGACGGTCTCTGGAGGTAGGGAGTAGATCATCCTGACCCAGCCTCTCCTCCAGACCCTGTGAAGCGGGGCCAACGTCTTCAAACCTCCAGTAACTGTGAGCTAAATAAACCTTTCCTAAAAAAAAATTAAAAAAAACCTTTCCTTCCCTAAGCTTGTGTGTCAGGTATTTGTCCCAGCAATGAGAGAAAAGTAACTAAGACACATGCTTAGTGGCATCCTCTGCCTGCAGTCTCTGCCACTGGCCATCAGCTACTGGGGCTTTCTGTGCCCCTGCAGGCTCATGGTCCTCATGTGACCAGCTTTTCTTGGTGCAGCCTGAATCACATATAGGTAGCAGGAACCCAAGCGAGGCTGTGGAGGTGCATTCTAGGGCATGTGGTTTTGTATTGCTTGTGGACTCCTTGAGGATTCTCAGAGTAACAACAGAGGGAGCAGTCAACTGGGATGGGTGTACGCCCCCCACCTGCGCAGCTGGGGCAGCTGCGGCCATCACAGGTCCTCAGCGCGCCAGGCAGCCCCAGCCCTGGGCACTGCTGCCCAGCCTGCAGTGATGCAGAGGCTAGTGGTACTGCTGCAGCGCCTCCTTCTGCTCCAGCAAGCCCTTCTCACTACTGGCTTCATCTTCCTCTGCCTCTAGGAGCCAGACGTGAAGCAGGGATCTTCTGAGGCAGCAGCAGAGCGTGGGGAAGGGGTGAATGCACCTGTCTGGGGAGGTACAGGCTGACCTGAGAAGACCTGTTTCTTCTCAGGCTGTGCCTTGCTGTGGACACAGCTGGCAACAGTCAGAAATAGCAGACATCCTGCACCCAGCAAGCCTGAGGAAAATGGAGCATCTGATTTCCAGAGGCAGTATGGTGCTAAATTCAAATCACCAGTGTTTAATTAAGAAATCCCAAGGCCCACAATGAAGCAGGGGAGGTATAGAGTATTCAGAGAAGAAAACCAACAGAAGCCGTCTCCACAGAAGTCCTCTTAGCAGTGAGCCCTTTCCTTCACCCTAACCCGCATTCCCAGCCCTTTTTGAGATGAGGTCTGGCTGAGTTGCCCAGGCTGAGCTCGAACTTGCAGTCCTCTTGACTCGGCCTCCAGAGTGCTAGAATTATGGTTATGTGCCACTGTGCCCATTTAGACAAATATTTTAAAAGAAACTGTCCCAAAGAACCAGCTTCTAAGAACTCGGAAAACCAAGGAGGATTTAGAGAAAGTCAAGAAATCTGTATACTGGGAAAACGGCAGTTTTGCTGATGGGACAGAAAACCAGATATTTCAGAGCCAAAAAATACAGGAACTGAAATTAAAAGTTCTCTAGAGACACTCAGAAGCCAACGACATGTTTTGTCTTTTTGACCAAAGACCTTGTTCCACACAGGAACTTCAGGAAGTTAACCACCAGTTCAGGCTGGCCTTAAACTCACCAGTTGGCCCTAAATTTGCAAGAAGTGATCTTCGTATGTTAGCCTCCAGAGTGCTGGGGTTATAGGCATGTGCCAGCATGCCTAGCTCAGAAGCGGATTTTAAATAAATAGGCAGAGAAGTCAGTGGTAGGGCAGTAGGAATTATCAGGCCTGAGCAGCAGAAAGAGAAAAGATGAATGGGAATAGACCCTAGTGGGTATGTAAAACACTGCCACGTGTTTATGGGAGTGCCCACGGGGAATAGAGAAAGTGGCAGAGACCCTGTGCAGAGCTGATGGTGGGAGGCTTCCCCAGTGGGGGATAGTGAGTGAGTGTAGGCCCTGAGGAGCCTGGAGTGAGCTCAGACCCAACTGCTAGAAACCAGAGCTGAAGGGAGGTCTCAGAAACAGTGAGACAAAACATCCTGCGCAGGGACCTCGTGAAAGTGGTCGATCTCACCAGGCAGGCAACGGCTGGAGGCCCTGCAGTGTGTGCAGAGTAGAGAGCTGTGTAGGGAAGCAGTCAGTGGAGTCTCACCCTGCAGAGCTCCTGTCTGCAGTCTCAGAAGTGAGGGAGGTGGAGACGTGGCCAGGCAAGTGGAGCAAGGACACTGGCCATGCGCCCTGTGTGGGCAGTGCTCAGACCAGGGTCAGCGAGGCTCCCGTTGGCAGGAAGGGTGTGCTGGCTGGGGACACACAGGAGCAGTTGCTATTGCTGTCATTGGGAACTTCCCTTTTGTTTGTTTTTAACATGGTATAATTTATAAATACATTTTAAAAGAAATTTACTTTAAAACCTACTACTGTAACTTTGTATTATAACTCCACCTTTAGTTTTCTACACTGACTAATGCATTTGAAGCCAAGAACTTAAACACAGTAGGTGAAGATGTCATTTTGTGACATTAGCAATGAAAGGGCTGAGGAGCGAGCTATAAAGGAGCAGAGTTTTCACATTCCTGAGGTGAGCCAGCGCATGTTCCAGGCGGAGCACTCCAACTCCAGAGAACAGAAGTTAGTTCTTTGGATAGGTCAACAAAAATAACAAGCCTTTATTAAGATGGCCTGAGAAAGAAGAATTGAGGTTACTAAGATCATGAATGGAAATGGGGACAGCTACTACTGATTCTACATAAGCTAGAAAGGGCACTAGGGAGTACAGTTTGCTCCATCAAGTTAGATGGCCTGGACAGATTCCTAGATCCAGTACCTACAAAGACTAAATCATGAAAATTAGAGGATTCTGGGGCCTGGCGGGATGGCTCCGTGGTCTAAAGCGCTTGCTTGGGAAAGCTTGGGTGGCTTCAGGGTCCGCGGTTCGATCCCCAGCACCACATGCTGCGCCAACCCTGCCCTCGTGGCGGGCTGAGCCGGCCATAACAGTGAGTGAATAAACAAATAAAGGTTCTTTAAAAAAAGAAAAGAAAAAAAAAAAAGAAAATTAGAGCATTCTGCTAGGCCTGTTACTAGTAAAGGATTGAATTATCAACTCCCAACAGGGCTGGCTGAGGCTAAGTAGTACCTTGTCCATCATGTCTGAGCCCCTCAGTTCGATCACCAGCATCACAGAGAAAAAAGAACAGTCTCCCAGGCCTGTTGGGTTCACTGCTGGATTCTGCTGAGCGTTTGAATAACAGCAATCCTTCTCCACCTCGTCCATGAAAATCAAAGATGGGAAACAAGTTTTAAACTCATCCTTTGAGCCCAGTATTACTCTGACACCGACACCAAAGCAGGATGCTGCGAGAAAAGAGAACTGCAGGGCAGGCAGTATTCCTGGCACTGATGCAGAAAGCCTCAACACAGCAGCACTAAACTGCATCCAGCAGGCCATGAAGAGACTGTGATGCTCGTGTGGGGCTGTTAAGGCTGTCAGAACGGCTCAGTGAGAGAAGAGTGGGCTGGCCAGGACACACCATTCACGGGGAAGGGGACAGCCCCACGTGTCTTCTCAGGTGACGCACTTGACAAATTTCACATCCTGCCATGATGGAGACATGATGGAGACCTCAGTGCAACCAAGGCACTGTGCACTGGTTGTAGAGATACAGAATTAAGCAGCCAGTGTGGAAAACAGACGCTTCAAAAAGTTTTAAAAAAAGATCCAGATGTGGACTAACACATATTTATAATCACAGCTACTCTAGAGGCTGAGGCAGGAGTGTTGTAAGTTTGATTTGAGGTTATTCTGGGCAGTTTAGTGACTATAGACTAAAAAAGGGGGCTGGGTACCATGAAAAAAGAAAACTACCATATAATTACCATGCAATCCAGAAGCTCCATTTCTGGTATGTGCACCAGCAGAATGTGTGAAACGGAAGGCCTTCAGGCAGCGTTCATCCTGGCATTCCAACCAGCACTACACTGCAGGAGCAGCAAGTATTGGCGCAGTGAGCACGGCAGCCTGTTGTGGCTTATCTAGACGGGTGGATACTAGCCGGCCTTGGAAAGGACGTGGGTGGTGCGGGAGGACACTGTGCTACGTGAAAACCAGCTGGACACAGGCAGCTTGTGTGGGTCCCACTGGGCGACACACTTGAGTGGTCAGAGGGTGGCAGAGGGGTCATGGACACAGAGGCCTTGCTTCCTCATGTGAGTCTGGATGTCACCGTAGTGCATAGCTGATAATGTTTTGTGGTTGTTTTAATCCTGGGAACCAAACCAGAGCAGGTGCTGTGTAGCTGAGCTACATCCCTGACTCATGGGTGTAGTATCATTGAATTATACATTTCAAATGGTTATGGTGATAAACTCCGTGTTAGATTTGTTTTATAACAGAAATTAGGGGAAAACTCATTGAAATTTGTTAATTTATTTGTTATAGGGTTTTGCTACGCAGTTTCCCCAGTGCTGGAATTACGGGTGTGCCCCACCACACCCAAGTTTCAGGGGTGGCAGTATATATGGTACCAGGGATCAAACTTGGGTCCTTGTGCTTGCCATTGAAATTAACCTACAGAATGAATTAAGAAAAACTGTATCTCAAGCACTTGGGAGGCTAAGGCAGGAGGATTGGTGTGAGTTCGAGACCAGTCTGGGCTACGAAAGTGAGCTCAAGGCCAGCCTGAACTCCATAGCGAGACCCTGTCTCAAAAAAAAAAAAAAAAAAAAACCAAGAAATGTATCTATAATAGAGAAAAATTACTGAAGTGGAAAATGTATTAAAGAAATGATGTAGGCCCGGCGGGATGGCTCAGTGGTCTAAAGTGCCTGCTTGGGGAAGCTTGGGCAGCTTCAGGGACCGCGGTTCGATCCCTGGCACCACATGCTGCGCCAGCCCTGCCCTCGGGGCGAGCTGAACCGGCTATAAAAAAAATGAGTGAATAAACAAAGGTTCTGAAACAAGAAAATAAATAAATAAATAAATAAATAAATAAATAAAATAAAAGAATTCTTTAAAAAAAAGAAATGATGTAGAATAGAGTATAATAACATAAAAAGATGAGAACTGTAAAAGAGACTGAGACAAAGGGAATAGAAATGTTTAGTGGATGCCCCAGAAGGAAAGATAGAAACTGGGGAGAGGTCATGGAGGAAAAGGCCTTCTCGGAGCCTGCGGGGTGTGCATCCTCGTACTGATGGAACATGCCAGGTTTTGAGCAAGCTCTGTGAAAATCTGTGCCTAGCCATGTCACTAGACAAAACCCCAAAGACTGGGTGTGGTGGCGTGCCTATAATCCCAGCTCTTGGGGGACTGTAAACAGGTGGATCAATTCAAGTCCCATCTAGTAGTGAGACCTCAAACACCCTGTAGACCCTTCCCTAAAAAAGCGAACAAACAACGACAACCCCCCCCCCCCCCCGAAAGTCCAAAGACAAAAACACAAGAAGAGCACCAGCCAGAGATAAGGCAGTGCTAGGCCAGAGAGCCCAAGGCCTGGGAGCACTTCCAAAAGCCATCCAGCAAATGAGCCTGGCGTGGAGGGGCCTGCTGGTGTCACGTAGGCAGCTGCAGACTGCCAGTGTTGTTTAGCTGGAGGAAGAAGAAAGAAGATGCTGTGGGTAGAAGAAACTGAACTTCAGAAGTGAAATGTGTGCTCCCAAGAAGGAATGGTGAGTGAGGAGCCAGGGCGTGCGGAGTGGCTGTCAGGTGCCTGGCATAGTAGACTGAGGGCACAGTGACATGAGAAGGTACTGATTAGGCAGGAGGATGGGTTCCTAAGGCCAACTTGGAGAAGAGGGACACCTGGCCTTAGACCATCGCAGCAAGCGTAAACCAGGGGGAAGTCAGCCCAGGCCTGGCAAGGCTTTACTGACTTCAGATGTCACCAAGTGCACATGTTGAAACTTGAGAAATGAGCAGAAATGGAGGACGAAGTTTCCACTCAGTAAAGGGCTAATGGGCGCCAGTCATTCTGGAGAGGGCAAGGCAGGACAGGCCACGGTGGGGAAGGGTAGAGATGAGAAGACACAAATGCGAGATACAGATACTGTAAGCCAGGTGTGATGACACCTGCCTGTACACCTGACTCAGGAGGCCAAGGTGAAACAGGCAGCAGGTGAGCCCAGCAGATTGTGTCGTGTGTGCTCACTGGGGAAGTGCGGGGTTATGGCCTGTGGGCTGGCTCTGCGCTGCCTGGCCTAGGACAGCGTTAGGCAGCAGATGCCGTGTGTGTTTGTGGTGTCTGCAAGGCTCTGTACTGCTGACAATGTGATACTGGCCGATTGTTAGTGTTTGTGTACTTTTGTAGAGCAGGTACCTTCTGCCACTGTTGCTGTGCCATTTCCTGCCAGTGATGGCGGGCTGTGGGGTCCCTGTGGAAGCGTGTAGAGCTGGTAGTTTGTGTTGCACTCGGCTTCCCAGGCTGCTTGCTCCCTCCCTCGCATTGTGCTCTGGGGCAGTGTGTGAGGTGTGCCCCGGCTCCTCACTCCTGTCGTCCACAGGACCTGGGCCTCCCAGGGAGAGGTCATGCTGTGACGGTCTCCCATCTCTCTGTCTGTGACTGTGTTGTCCTCTGCTTTGGGCCATGCTAGGTGTCTGCCGTTTTCCTTGTTCGTGCTGCTGTGCTCTCCTTGACCACAACCTCCTGGCCAGTGTGGCGCCAGTGCTGTGGATTTGGCTTTGCATTTGCCCAGCTGTTGGAACTCGAATGCCTGCCTCTTGCCTGTTTCTCTGACTGGTTGTGGGAAGTTGGCAGTGGCTCTAATGTTGATCTGTTGCCAGCACTCAGTGCAGGCCCCTTCCATGGTCCCAGCCTGCCCTCTATGCGGAAGAGATAGGGCCTGGTTCGGGGTGGCTGCAGATTTACAGGTGGCAGTGACTGCTTGTCATGGGTAATCATTTTCCCACAGCTTTGGCTGCTGGGAGCTGAGTGATTAATGCAATTTGAACCCTCCCCCATAGGACCGTATAATTGACGCTGGGCCCAAAGGAAACTATTCGCGGTTTATGAATCACAGCTGCCAGCCCAACTGTGAGACCCTCAAGTGGACAGTGAATGGGGACACCCGTGTGGGCCTATTTGCTGTGTGTGACATTCCTGCAGGTGCGACATCGGGGGCCTTGGGGGTTATGGCTGGGCAAAAGGGCACAGGGTGACACGTAAGCTCTTTGTATCTGTTTTCAGAGTGGAGGTGGCTGGGGCACATAGGATGGTAAATGCATGTCTGTAGGCCCGCCAAGCACCCCTGCCATAGCAAGCAAGGGTAACTGTTTCTGGTGCTGTGTTTGTTTCTTTTCCCAGGGACAGAGCTGACTTTTAATTACAACCTTGATTGCTTGGGCAATGAAAAAACAGTCTGTCGGTGTGGAGCCTCCAACTGCAGTGGGTTCCTCGGGGACAGGCCAAAGGTAGTGTCATCTCCATGTGACTGTCCACAAGGCCCACACGCCTTGTAGTTGTCGGTGGCCATACAGACCTTAGGAAGATGTGCCATTTAGGGACAGTGGCCTCCTCCAAGCAGACACACTGCTGTGACAGTCAGGGCCTAGTCGACATGGCGGGCTCCAGTTCCTCCCAGAGCTGACTTCCCATGGCTTCTACAGCAGAGGTGCAGGCTCAGCTTGAACACCAGCAGCAGGGTTAGGGTGGCTAGGTCATGCTCTATAAAGACTCTTCAGGCCTCCCTGCCCCTAGCAGTGTCCTGCAATCCCCGTCGAACCCCCTTTCCTGAAACCACTGGTCACACTTGCCTTCACCCTAGCTATATCTCTGGTGACACCGTTTCTTTTTCTGTTTTGTGCTTATTTTTTGAGACAGGGTCTTGCTGTGTACCTCAGGTTGGCCTTGGATTCACTATGTGGCCCAGGCTGGGTTCAAATTCACAGTAATCCTTCTGCCTCAGCCTCCTGAGTGTTGGAATTACAGACATGCACCACAACACCCAGTCCTTGTTTCTAAGTAAGGTCTAATTTCAAGGTTCCAGGAAGGACACAGTTTGGGGAGACCTCTGCTCTGCACCCTGGTGTTGTCACTGGTCTGTGCCCTTTAGAACCTGGGCGGTGAGCCCTGAGCGGTGGCTGTCCCCACCTCCTCCTATTCCCGAAGGCCTCCACGGCCTCGAGGTCAGGGCTTGCTGGAGGGGCGGGTGCTTTTGAGCACGCCGCACTGCGTCTGTGTGCACCGCTCTTTAACATGAACTGTGTTGAACTCTTTTATTTCCAGACCTCAGCATCCCTTTCTTCAGAGGAAAAGGGTAAAAAGATCAAGAAGAAAAGCAGGAGGCGCAGAACCAAGGGAGAGTGGAAGAGGCAGTCAGAGGACGAATGTTTCCGCTGTGGGGATGGCGGGCAGCTGGTGCTCTGTGACCGCAAGCTGTGCACCAAGGCCTACCACCTGTCCTGCCTAGGTTTGCGCAAGCGGCCCTTCGGTAAGTTCCGGCTACTCCGATCTTCCGGAGTTTGTCTCCTCGGGCTCCCTGCTCCTGGGTCTCTCTCCTGCTGGTCCAGGCTGGAGGAATTGTAGAGCTGGGCTGAGGAGGGCACCTCACACCAGCATGTGCTGTCCCCCCAACCCCAGGATAGCAGGTCCACTGGGATGAGGGACACCAGAGTGAATTGCAACTCTAATTTCAGAAGCTACTTATGATTGTGTGTTACTGGAGTTGAAACACAGGGTTTTTGCACTGAGCTACATCCCCGGGTTGTAGTTTTTCAAGATGAGTGCTCATAAGTTGCTAAATGGCTGGAGAGTCCAAACTTGGACTCTTCAGCCTCCTTATACCAGAGTGCTGGGATTAATGACTAGTGACACCACCATGCCTGCTTTTAGAAGAGAATATAACTGCTGAGCGTGGTGGCACAGGCTTTTAATCTTACTTAGCACTTGGGAGGCTGAAGCAGGAGGATCGGTGCGAGTTCGAGACCAGCCTGGGCTACACAGTGAGCTCATAGGCCAGCCTGACCTGGATAGTGAAACCCTGTCTCAAAAAGACAAAAAAAAAAAAAAAAATTAAGAGTCCCAGATTCAAGGACAGAGCGGTAAATTACTCAAAATGATCCTCCTGTTCTCAGCTTCCCCAGCACTGGGATTCCAGTTGTGTGCTACCACACCCAGGTCTCAGTGCCTAGGGCCAGTGCAGCCTGAGGTGAGGTGCCAGGGACTGAACCCATCAGTAGGTACTTAGTCTGCTGAGCTATCTCACTGGCCCGCATAAAGCATTCTTTAACGCACATTTTTCCCCTTATGGGAAAGGATAACAAACCAAAAAGTGTATAGGTGACAATCTTTCCAGAGGGTTGAGATGGTTACTTCTCACGAGATTTGAGCCCTCTACCAGTTAGATTAACAGGAGTAGAAACCTATGCCTTGTGCACATCTGGCCACAGAGCAGCAGCCTTCTGGCCTGGCTGCCCATACAGCACATGGTACAGCTGCCCAAGTGCAGTCTCCACAGTCAGCAGTGCCCAGGCTCACCAGCTCCTTGAGCACTGTCTTAGCTTTTGCTGCCCACGCCGTTCTGGTGATATCTGGGAGAGACCCGAGGACTTCTTGCATAGTGGGTGTGGGCTCAGCACTGAGATCCCTAGGCCTGAGCAGCAGCTTCTACTTGGTGGTGAATATAAAGGAGTAATTTGCACTCATTTGCACTCATGTGGCTAGATGGCTTCAGTTTTTATGGCACTGGGGACTGAACCCCACAGCGCTGTACCACTGAGCTATACATACCCCTAGTCCTTTTTATTTTTTGAGACAAAATCTTGCCAAGTTACACAGGCTAGCCCAGAACTTGGTCCTCCTATCTCAGCAGGGTTCCTCCTAGGGTTCTGGCCACAGTGGCATCATGCCCTGCTTACACAGTTCCACGAAGCATTATCAGCTGGGCATGGTACATGCCTGTCAGCCTGGCTACTCAGGACAGTAAGGCAGAGTGGCAGGTCAGAGGCCAGTCTGACTACATAGAAATGCAGTGTCTGATGGGAGACTCAAAGGGACTGTGGGTGTCACTCAGTGGTCAGTCACTGATGGAGGCCCTCCACATTACAGCAGCCCTGAAAATGTCCAAGGAGTGGGCATCACTTTGGCGCTGACACTGAGCTCTGTTGCAGGGAAGTGGGAGTGTCCATGGCATCACTGCGATGTATGTGGCAAACCTTCCATGTCATTTTGCCACCTCTGCCCGAATTCACTGTGTAAGGAGCACCAGGATGGGGTGGCACTGCGCACCACACAGGATGGGCAGTCCTACTGCTGCGAGCATGACTTGGGGACACAGGCCGGGCTGCACAAAGGCAAGGCCGAGAAGCCCCTTCCCGAGCCAGCCAAGTCCAAGGGGAAGAGGAGGAAAAGGCGGTGCTGGCGGCGGGTCACAGAAGGCAAATAGCACCAGGAGCCGCTTGTCTGGTCCAGGGGCACGGACCCCACCCAGGCCATTGGCAGCCACGACGGATGTACAGGCGCCCGGGAAGGAGCGCCCCCTGCTGGGGATAGAACAGCCTTGGGCAGGGCAGTCTGTGTAAGGGCGAGGCAGGTGACATCTTGTCTGAGGGCCTAGAGCTGCTCCTGATGGCTGAGGCTGTGCCTGTGGTCACCCTGGAGTCCAGCGGTCCTTACTTTGACTTTTGAGTTCCTCTTTTTGAAACCGTTGTATGTTTTCTGTACTAATGTGAATTTTCCTCAAAACGTTTCTTTTCCTCTGAGTGAGGCCAGCCCCACACAACCAGTGTTGGTAGCTTCCAGCTCCTGCTCTTCTTCTGGATTTGGACACAAGCCCACCATGGAAGCGTTGGCCATACTGAGTGGCACTTCTCCCCATGTAAGGAACACACATTTGGGGAAGCTTTGTATAGTTTTTAAATTTGGCTTTTTGTTACCAGTCTCTGGCTTTTACCTTCAATATACTTTTGCTAAATTTGTCTCGCAAATACTGCTGTGTCTCATTTCCTGACGGGTCCTGAGCTCTCCAGCAGCAGCAAACTGGTATTACCACTGCCTACCAACCTGTCCCACTTACACCAGCAAGCCCTAGTGCCACCTAGGGGTGTCACCAGGCTCAGCAACACCCATTTCCATCAGTGAAAGGCCTGGTCTCAGAGCTACGGAGAGATCCCAAGTTGTCCTCGAAGAAGCTGACGCACAGTGGAGGCTGTGCTCTGCACGTACCCGCTGCAGAGCCGCTGCTGTCCTCAGGAAGCACTGGGGCTGCCTGCACTGTGGTCCTCTCATCTCAAAGACCTGCAGCCTGCACCTGGACTGGCCCTGGCCACGCTCTCTGGTGTGACTGCGCTCGGTGGCAAGGTGAGGACCTGCTGAGCACTCACTGCGTGGAGTCAGCACCTCATGGTTTGGGAAGGGACCCGAAGGAACCAGTGGTGTCACAGCTGGCCGCTCCCCAGTCTTGGTTACCTCTGGAAGCCACTTGCTTGAGGCAAGGTGACTGGGACTGTTTCTCTGTGTAGAGCCTAATTCTGCTCAGTCTGTCCTTGGAAAATACTGCATTGATTCAGATTTCTGCTTCTGCCCTGCATTCAAAGGCTGTTCCAGTGATAGCTGGGCACTGTCCCTGGCCTGTGGAGCCCAAGGCTGGGGCTCCCCATTCAGGTGGGGCTGCACTTGTCACTCACCCTGTAGATCCCTTCCTAGCAGCTGAGCGACTTCTGCAAGTCAGTATCAGAATCAGTTTTGCAGTGCACTTTGGGGAGCAGATTAACTTATTTTTGTATTTGACAGTAGTAAAATCTTATGATTTTTTAGTCACTTTGCTATTACTTCCAAATTATTTTATCTTTCTGAAGGAAATATTGCAAAAAGTTTAAGTGAAATCCCTTTCCAAAGGCTATTCGTGAGCAAATAACACTAACTTTGAAAATCTTTATTAGACCAGCTTAGAAATCTGAGTACAAGGCCTTTCCCACTGGATATGACAGGCACAAAGCAGTGGCCTGGCCAGCACTCAACTGCTTGCCTCTGTTCTGAGCCTGGGGAGTTCTGTCTCTGAGGACTTGCTGACTTTACCCGTCAGTCCTTGGGCCTTACTGTGCAGCAGCGCAGCTGTCAACTGCCCGACACCCCGAGCAGCAGATGGTGCTCTGAGCTAAGTGACCGGCCCTCCCCACAGCAGCGGCCTGTGCCCCTTGGAGCACAGGTGTGTCTACCAGGTGGCTGCACTATGCTCTCCATGGAGGAGGCCTTTGGTAGGATGGTGGAGAAGGCCAGCTTGTCCTCTTGTGCCTGAGCTGCCACCAGGGTCCACAGGCCCCAGGCCCACTCGTGGCAATTGAGTGCCATCAAAAATGTTGGCCTTGACATCTGAACCATGCCAATGTGCAGTGCTCACCTGTCAGAACTACCTGATTTTTAGGAATTACACATACTCGAACAACTGCCAGGTGCCAGTGTCTTGGGCTCTGAGCAGTGCATTGGTGACTGTCAGGAGAGTGACATGCTGCCATCTGCCGGGTGTCGCTGTGCCGCCAGAAACCCAACATGTTTTATGTGCCTCGTGTCTCCATTCCATGTGACAGGTCAGGTTCCTTCTAGGAACACTGGGTGCTATCACCAGGTTTCATAGTTAGATTTTAAAACTTGAAATTCACCTTTTTGGGGGAGGGGGGGTATACTGAAATAGAGATTCAAGAATTGCCAGCTGTGGGAAATAGCATTTAAAGTGGAAATTTGTGTTTGGAAAATTGTGTATGAGTATTTTTTTATTAAAAGCATCTTAAAGGCCTTTTTCTTCGACTCACTTTCTACAGGCTTGTGCTTGGATTCCCCTATTTCCACAGGGCTCTCTACATTGCAGAGGCCAGCTTAGTGGCACGGTCCCCACATCCTCTTCGCACGGCCCTACCTGGGAAGTATAGCAGATGCAGCAAATACAGTAATATGGTGGGTTCTAGTTTTTGGAATATGCTTTTCCTCTTTTTTTTTTTTTTTTTTTTTTAAAAAAAAAAAAAAAAAAAAAAAAAAAGCTGGGCATGGTGGCTCACGCCTGTAATTCCAGCACTCGGGAGGCTGAGGCAGGCGGATCAATGTGAGTTCAAGACCATCCTGGGCTACCAAAGTGAGCTCAAGGCCAGCCTGAACTGCACATCGAGACCCTGTCTCAAAAAGAAAAGAAAAAAAGTGGTGTGGCCAGGGATGGTGGCACATGCCTGTAATAATCCCAAGTATTTGGAAGGAAAAAAAGCAGGAGAATCCCAAATTTGAGGCCAGCCTAGGCAAGCACACACCATGTCTTAGATGAACATGGAAGGGTGGTAGCTGTAGCTTGGTGCTCTCTGGGTTCAATTCTGAGCACTGCAAAACAAGTTTCTCAAGTTTACACTAAAGGTGGCGTGCGGTAGAGGGGCTCTGGTAGATGACCCGAGCAGCTATCAGCCTCCAAACGCTCTCACCAGGGCTTGTCCCCTGGATTCTGAGAGCTGCCTGGGAAGAGGCTGCCCACACAGCTCAGTCACCTGGTCTAAAACACAGCCCTGCAGCTTCCTGTAGAAAAGTTGAGCTTTAATCACATACAGCCTTACATGAGAGCAGGTCCCCAGAAGGCAGGCTCAAATGCCTAGATGGTACAAAAGACAGATACAAAACCGGCAGGCACTGGTGGGGTGCAAGGCCAGGGCCATCTGCCAGTGCCAAGCGCCCCCTGTGGTCCCCTCCCACCCTCAAGAGGAGGGTAGCACAGCAGCAAGGAACCCTTGCCCTCAGTGGAATTTCTTTAAGAAAAAAAAACAGGTAAAAATCTAACAGGCACTAGATTTAGGAAGTTACATTTTTGGTTAACTTTAACATTCAAAAATGTTAATATTGAATCCAAAAAAGTATTCTGATCACACAAAAAAGTAACCCGTTGGTAAAATATAAAAAATAAGCTCCAACCCCCCCCCCTCCCCGAGAAATGAGCTAAGACTTAAACAGGCCAGGGCCAGCAGGCCCCAGTGGCCCTCAGGACACATTTGTCATGGGCTTGTACTTCTTGAAGCGTGTCCACTGGCCTGTGGCGTAGTTCATCTCGAATACCGTGTCTACCAGCATGGTGGTGCTGCCCTGGCCGTCAGCCTTGGGCAGGTCCTCTGTGTGCTCGCTGAGCTTGATCTGGATCACATCCCCCTGTTCCTGGCATGGGTTCTCTGTAGGAACAGGGAGGGTTGGGCACAGTGTGTGGGGAGCCAAGGACACCCCTGAGTCCCTCTAGGCCAGCCTCGGGGCCACACCTCTGGAGCCTGCCATGAAGCCCAGGATGAGGGCCTTCTCGGGCCGTGTGACCTTGTTGGCTGTCTTGAACATCTCCTGCGCAGCGAACATCTGTTCTCGCTGTGGACAAGGGGAAGGTATGGGTACTCTGGCCACAAACAGGCATGGCCCTGCCACCCTGCCGTGGGGACAAGACACCTACCGTGAGGGACAGGTTCTTCTTAGGCTGTGGCTGCGTAGGGGGCTGGGTCTGTGGCGCTACCATGGCGACAGGAGGCGTCTGTGCAGCAGGGGCCACGGCTGGGGGCGTGGTGGGGGTCAGGGGCGAGGTGGGCGCTACAGGTGCTGGAGCAGCTGGACCCAGGCCGCTGTTGTACATGGGAGCCCTCTGCTTGAACTGCGTGGGCAGCGTGGGGCTTGGAGTACTGGGCTCCTCAGGAGGCCGGCTGGCCTGCATGCTGGCTTCTCGGGATGAGGGAGCTGCCACAGACAGGGGTCTCTCTCTGTGCCTGTGCCAGTCCAGGCTCCCTGCCCTGCACCCTGGGCACTCCTATCCCAAGGAGGCTCTAGCCCATAGGCCAGAGTCTCCAGCACCTACTCAGCTCCTGGTGGGGTGCTGGTAGTGAGGGTAGCAGCACCCCCAGGACTCTGCCCAGTGACACCCAGCTACTAGAGCAGGCCCAGCCCACAGTCAGCTCCTCCAGAACCCAAGGATCACGGGGCTGAGGGCTACCAGGTGCTAGGGACACTGATGAGGGGCAGAGGTTCTGATGCCAAGAAGACAAGACTTTGGACCTGCAGCTGCCCATTGGGCAGGGTCCTGCTGGGGGAAACATGTTGGTGCCAGGCAGCAGGCACTGAGGAAAATGTTAGGGAGGTCATCCAAGCCTGAGACCCCTTACCTGGGGGTGTCTCAGAGCTGGGGACATAAGAGGATGCAGGTACCACACTGGGTGTAGAGGGCAGGTAGCTGGTAGATGGAAGTGTAGGCTCACTGCCCAGAGATCCAAGTTTCTGGAAGACGAGAGGCCATAGTTGCCCGGAAGACCCCCAGGGCCCAGTCCGCCCTTCCCCGTCTGGGCCACCTGCTGTGCAGTGACAGCGGAGCTCGGTGCTTCTCCTGAGCCACACTGTCTTTCTCCCCATGACCACAACCAGTAAGCAGACGTACACAAACTAGGAAATGGTGCAGGAAAGCCAGCATTCACAGTAACACAATCACCTCTGGAAACTCGGGATCCCCTCATCCACCAGGCACCCCCTAGCACGCCTGGCAGGTGCCCGAACCCTAGCCTGACCTGTGCCAGGGACTCAGCCATGGCGCCTCTCATATACATATACATACATATACATACATACATACGAGCACACACATATGTACATACATATACATATACACATATATACTCGGCGATGTTCCAGTCCTGGGAGTCCAAGTTGCAACAAGACACGGGCTCAACCATTCTGTAGCCAGGGGCACAGGCTGAGGTGGCAGTGGTGGCAGTACCTTCCCAGGCCCTACCTGTGTGGACACCAGGCCGGCTGCATAGTCTGGGGTGGCGTTCTCCACCACTGTCTCTTCCTTGGCCGGCTTCTCTACCACTTCAGCATCTGCTCAGACACGTCCTTGTCAGGGCCCAAAGGCAGGGGCTTGCCAGGCTGAGAGCATGGTGGCCTCAGGCACTGGCAAGAAAGCTGGGTCTGCTGGTCCAGGAGAGGCCCGGCTGGCTGCCCACCCAGCCCCCCCTGGTGGTACCCCACACACCAAGTGTCTTCCTCCGTCGTTTGGCCTCACGACCGGCGCCCACAGTGCCCAACTCGGAGATGTCGAGGAGCTGCAATAACACAGCCACACTTAGAGCCCCACGCAGGCCAGCGCATAAGTGGTGGACAGCATGGGGGTGGGCCCACCTTCACACCCCTTTCCTTCTGCAGCGGGGTTCTGGATGGCGGGATCGGGGTCCGGTTCCCAGCAGGGCTGAAGACGCTGGGTGTGGTGGGGCTCCGGAAGGGTGCCTGCTTCGGGATGCCTTTGAGCGGGGCTGCAGAGAGGGTGCCCAGTAAGGGGGGGCACACAGAGGAGGGGGGTCTTGCCCTGTGTATGGCCCACCTTTCGCTTGTGGGGTGAGCTCAAGGCCAGGGCTTCCCAACACTGGCTCAGGCCTCTGCCCATGCTGATGAAAGGTAGGTGTAACCCTGCCAAGGGAACTTGCTGGGGACAAGGGGCACGGTCAGGCAGGACTGTGGGGCAGACCATGGGATGGAGGGCAGCAGGCCCTGGCCCCACAATGTGTGGCAAGGCTTCGGGTCCTGTGTCCGCCCCAGGGACCCCATTTCCTTGCATCAGCCTTCCCCCTGGCTAAGTGCATGCCCAACCCCGAGTGCACGCGAAGACCTCACTTGTGGTATCCATCTTGCGGAGCAGCCCGCGGCCCTTGGCGTGGAACGGCACCCCTGTGCTTCTCTTCAGTTGCTGTGCTGTCTCTGTGGCTGGCAGGGGTGATTGAAAGGGTCAGTATGACCACACCCCCAGTCACAAGTGCTCAGAGGCCCCCAATCTAGCAAGCTCCTGTCCAAACAGCCCAGTGGATGGGCACCCAAAGGCTCCCTCCAGTGATCTGCCTGGGTTTCCCCTCACAGATATACAAACTCGAGACAGAAACTGCCACAGAATGTGGGGACAGGCCAGGGGCTCCACAGTGCCCCAGAACAGTGCCAGCCCCAACACTGCCTTTTCCAACTGCAGCCACAGCCAGCTGCTGTGAGGTTAACTCAGACTCCTGACCACAGGGCGCATGTGTATGTCACTGAAGTCGTTCTGTGATCACTCAAAGTAAGACAGCTATTAAAATTCATGTCTGCTTTTGAGATGGGGTCTCACTACCTTGCCTAGGCTGGCCTCAAACTTCTGGGCTCAAGTGACATCTCTGCCTCAGCCCCCAGAGGAGGCGGCGCACTGTCTCTGAAAAAGCTAGCCTAGGTCATTTAAGTCCTCAATTTGGAAAGACAAACACCAAGGACAGCAGCACAGCTCGAGGTGACACTCACACTTCTGCAGCAGCTCGGCACGCAGCGTGGCGCTCTTGGGCTTGCGCTTCAGCTGGAAGTGCTTCACAGGCGGTGTGAGCGGGCCGGCCAGTGTGGTCAGGGCGTTCTTGTTCAGGTATTGGCACTCCAGCGGCAGCATGGCAGAGGCCTCACACTCACCCACTGTGGACATGAGAGTCAGGGTGCCCCAGTCTACTGAGGGCCCTGAGGCTCTGCCCTCTCACCCTGGGGGCAGCACCAGGGTGGCCTCTGGGGATGAGACTGCTTGCACTAGCTTCCCAAGGACATGTGGTCATGGAGGACCAGAGCTTAGTAACACCCCCAGCCCCCAGGAAACGACAAGGTTCCTATTGTGACACCACCACTTACAGCAAAAGCTTGCCAAGCCACAGGAGGATGGAAGGCAATCTCACCCTGGCCTGGGAGCTATTCCCAGGGGTGGCAGGCCTGTTCTCCAACTAGGGGATACTCCCTGGAAGGGCACCAGTGCCCCACATGTTCTTCAGAGCCATCTGCCACTGTCTGAAGCAGCCTGCTGGCATCACAAGGTCTGAGGCCCACTCTGCAACAGTCCTGACACCTGCCCTCAGCAGGAGATGAGGGACCTCATGAGACACCGCCCGCTCAGCCAGCCAGGGGCGTACGTACCCTTCTCTCTAAGCTCTCCCAAAATATCTTGAACGTTGGGGTTCTGCTCCTCGAGGTCAAGGTTGAGTGAACCCGTGTCAGGAAAGGACTTCAGGATGTCGGCAACCATGAGGACCCAGGGGTCCGAGTCCAGGGAGGCGAGCTGGATGATCTCTAGGAGGGCGCCCTTCATCTGTGAACAGGGAGCCAGTGAGCACCGTGGGGCCCACTGTACACCCCTACCCAGTTCCCTGCCTGGCTGGCCTCCCCCAGGTCCCGTCCAGGTCCCGGGATCCCCCACCAGGAAGAGAAGGCAGGAGGGGCTCCGACCAGGGCTGGCTCCTGCCCACTGAGCACCCTCACCCTGAGGCTGGAAGGCAGCAGCATCACCCTTTTCACTGGCTCCGGCTAAGAACTGCTGTGTACCCAGATGGCTCTTGTAGCAGGAACCGTGCTGGGGCGGGGGTCAGCTCAGCAGATGGGCAACGAGCTAGGAGCTCAGTCTCCAGGGCCAGAAAAGCCATCCCCGAGCAAGTGACCCTGCACCACACACCCTGCACCACACACCACGCCACAGGTGGCTAACCCTGCCACCTGACCCGCCCAAAGGTGTCTAGGCATCTGGATGCGTGTGTGAACGTGCTGCTGGAGCGTGTGAATGTGGGCCAGGAGCCAATGTGAAGGACAGGACCTGGCCACATATGGAGGTCTGTCCATGAAGACACATGGCTGTGTCCACTGAGCAGCTGTAACTGTAAATCCACAGGCACCTTGTATCAGCCTCAAAACGGATGAAGCAGCAGTTCAGTAAGAAGAATAGGCGGACTCAGTCACGACCAGGCAGCCATCACGAAGTGACAGCACCATAGCTCCCAGCCTCCCAAACGGCACCGTGCACAGGTGAGCAAGCGTGCCTGATCCGGCTGGCTCTCAGATCTGGAGGGCAAGGGCCCGGCCAGGCCTGCTCCCGGCTCCTGCGGAAAGCAGCCGTGTGTTTCCCATCACGCAAATCCCAAATTAAGCACATGGAATAATTTAGCCTCTATTCTCTGGCAAGAGCTCACTAGAGATGGAAATCACCAAAACAAAAACTAAAGCCTTTCTCTGTGTTTACAAATATTAAGAACTCTTTCTAAAGTATCATGGAAATTAGAAAATAATGGAGCTTGGGCCAGAGAGATAGCCCAGTGGTCTAAGTGCCTGCCTGGCAAGCACAGGGACCTGGGTTTGATCCGTAGTACCATATGTTATGCCAGCCCTGCACCAAATTGGCCACCACAACTGGACATGGTGACACATGTCTGTAATCCCAGCACTGGGAAAGCTGACACAGGAGGATCATCACACTTCTGGGCTATGTTGAAAGACATTGTACCAAAAATAGATAGATAGATAGATAGATACATAGATAGATAGATAGATAGATAAAATGGAGCATGACCGCATGCACTGAACGTCCAGGATGCAGCTAACACTGTAATGAATATCCGTGGTCTCACAGACCAACATTAAGAGTGTAGTGGCACATGGCCATGGCCCCAGCCTGTAACCTGGGAAGCTGAGGGAGATGGCTCACAAGTTCAAGCCCAGACCAAGGTATTTACTGAAACCCCACCACTCTGACTGCCTGGCTTAGCACTTGCCTAGCCATGTGCAATAGCTAGGGCTTGATCCCCAGCACCATGGGGGAAAAGAAGGCTTAAATATGAGCAGTTGCTTAAAGCCCAGGGCAGAGGCGTGGCTGCTCAGGACTTGGGGTGGAGGGGGTGAAGGACTGCAGAGAGTCTGGATTGGGGGTGTTCATATGTTTCAGAATAGATCAGGGCAATCAATTCTACATAGTATCTAAAGATCTCTCAGTTGTACATCTTCCAAGCTGAACTGAGTCTTTGTGAAATGCATCTCAATAACTCTATCTTAAAAACATCCTCAAGCAAGATATTGTGGTGCACACTTATCTTCCCAAACTCAGGAGGCTGTCTGTAATCAATCTAGCAATGTACCAAAACCCTATGTGAAGAGAAAAAAGAAAGGAAAAAACCCATCCTCATTATTATAAATAGAATTTAAGGGCCTGGCGGGATGGCTCAGTGGTCTAAAGCGCCTGCTTGGGAAAGCTTGGGCGGCTTCAGGGATCACAGTTCGATCCCCGGCACCACATGCTGCGCCGGCCCTGCCCTCGGGGTGGGCTGAGCCGGCCATAAAAAATGAGTGAATAAACAAAGATTCTGAAACAAGAAAAAACAAACAAACAAACAAAAAACAAAACGAATTTTAGAAATCTCCTAAGAATAGAAGACACTTCTTAGTGATAACATAGAAGACTGAGGCATAGAGGCTCCTTGTGTAAGACAAGAAAAGGAAACTACTAAATACAAGGGCCGGGGCCAGGGAGATAGCTCCGTGGCACAAGTGCCTGCCTGGCAAGTGCAAGGTCGTAAGTTTGAACCCTGGTCCCACCAAAAACAAAAAACAAAAAACAAAAAACAAAACAATGGCTGGGCTTGGTGGCGTACACCTGTAATCCCAGCACTCAGGAGGCTGAGGCAGGAGGATCAATGTGAGTTCGAGACCAGCCGGGGTTACAAAAGTGAGCTCAAGACCAGCCTGAACTGCATAGCGGGACCCTGTCTCAAAAAGACAAAAATAAATAAATAAATACAAGGAAAAATTAAGACGATTCTACATAAAAACTGCAATTAGTAAGACTCCAGCAAAATTCAGCTATGTTGGGCTGGCCAGGTAGCTCAGCAGCTTTGGTCCCCAGCCTCCTGTGTTGCCCCTTGGGGCCTGCTGAGGTGGCAGCTGATTCTGGGCACAGGGGAGCGTCTGTAATTCCAGTGCTTGGGAAGCTGAAAACAGGAGGATCACTGCAAGTCCCATGTGTGTAGGGAAGCCCTGTAGACCCTGTACTAAATACATTTTTTTTAAATTTTATGTTTTTGTAGGGCTGGGGTTTGAACTCACAGCCTTGCACTTGCCAGGCAAGCACTTATTCTACTGAGCTATCCCCCAGCCCCTGTACTAAATACATTAAGGGGGGGGTAACCCAAACACCTCAGCTATGCAGACTCAGTATCTGAAAGCCAACTACACTTTGATATATCAAGAAATAGGAAATACAGTTTTAATAGACACTCTTTATTTTATTTCTTGTTTCAGAACTTTTGTTTGTTTATTTACTTTTATGGCCAGCTCAGCATGCCTTGGGGGCAGGGCTGGTGCAGCATGTGGTGCCGGGGATCGAACCGTGGTCCCTGCAGCTGCCCAAGCTTTCCTAAGCAGGCGCTTTAGACCACTGGGTCATCCTGCCGGGCCCCCTAGACACTCTTTAAAACAGCATGAAAAACACAAGATAGCCAGGCGTGGTGGCGCACGCCTGTAATCCCAGCACTTGGGAGGCTGAGCCAGGAGGGTCGCTGCGAGTTCGAGACCAGCCTGGGCTACAAAAGTGAGCTCAAACCCAGCCTGAACTGCACAGTGAGACCCTGTCTCAAAAAAGCCAAAAAAAAAAAAAAAAGAAAAACACAAGATAGGGACAGAAGATAGAAGCCTCTACAGAGAAAATCATACAACTATGAAGAAGGATCTGCAGACATGCCCATATCCACAAGCTACACAAGTCCCAACGATCAAGAAGATGCTACTATGCGTTCCTAGGTGTCTTAGAGTCCCAGGGTGCACACAACCTGAGAAGGGCGTAGAAAGTACACAAAGAAATGCAAGGGCCAACAAAAGCCAGTTCCCAATGCCACCCCTCACAGTGGCCGTACTGCTCCATGGCAACCAGCAGGGCTGCACCAGAGGCAAAGCCAGCGCTGCTGCTGGGACCCATACCCAAGCGTGAATGCAAGCCTCTGCCGAGCAGCAGAGGTGGCGGCCTCCACCTCCTAAAGCTTGAGAGGCCAAGCCAAAGCCATCTGAGGCCTAAAGCTGAGAACTTCTGCTCCTCCTCCGAAGAAGGCTGCTCCCGCTGAGAGATATTCACAACATACATAAAAGGAGACTCCCCACGCCCCTCCCGGGAAGGAGGAGACCAACAGTCTGGGGAAAACTGCAGGTTTGAGTACAGAAGTTACAAAAAACCAGCACACACACGAGTTGTTCCTTCTCAGCAGTAACAAGGCAGATGCAGGTTAAAACCACTTATGTGTTTTTCATGCTGTATTTATACACACAGTGGATGACGCTTTGGGGGGTATAATCTGACAACTCTGAAAAGCAACTTAGCATAATTCTAATACCGCTACAATTGCACCCCTAGGTATTCTTTTTTTGTGGGACCAATCTTGCACTTGCTAGGCAGGCACTTGTGCTACGGAGCTATCTCCCCAGCCACCCCCCCCTTTAAAGATAAAACAAACAAAACAAATTTCATTTATATTATGGCTGGCTCAGCCTGTCCTGGGGGTAGGGCTGGAACAGCATGTAGTGCCGGGGATCAAACCGCGGTCCCTGAGGTTGCCTCAGCTTGTCTAAGCGGGCGCTTTAGACCGCTGAGCTATCTCTCCGGCCACCCCTAGATATTCTGCCCTAGTGAAATATAATAACAAAGATAACAGCATTATTCACAACAGTGAAACGCTAGCTATAATCTGTCTCCCCACTCCAGGACGGTTAAAATGGTGTGGGCTCAAAGAAAGGAGTATTGCACAGCAGAGAAAATTAAACGTCTTCCACTGCAACCTAGGTCAATCTGCCAAGATGCCCAAAGAAACATACCCACTATCCAGAAAAAAGTTCCCTAGTATCAACTAAAATTAGGCCAACCTCAACTCTCCCGCAGGAGGGGGAAGCTGCGGTTAGGGATGGGGGTGCTGTTCAAAGGATCAAGCGTTTCCTGACATCTCTACCTGTGAGGATTACAGAAAGGGGTCACTTTGCTGTTGACCTTTGCTGAAGTGGATCACGCGCTGTTGCATGCACTTCATGGATCCACCATATGGAAACCCATCATAACCTGTGTATGTTATGGGAACAATATCTGGGAACGTGGAGTTTCAGGGCTTTTTGCAAAACCCTTGTTTATTTAGCACAAACGATGCGATATAACCTCTAGGGAAAGTAAAATCAAAATTGACATACCCACCAACTATAACCACGCAAAGCCATCGTGTTAAAAGACTTGGGAGCGATCTCAGCGCCGGGCTCTAGGCGAGACCCCCTCCCCCCAATCAATGTCGGCGGACGCGACACCAGAGCCCATCCCGGCTGGTGCTGTCCGCTCCTGCACCCACTCCCTGCGCCTCGCCCTTGGGCTCCGGACCCCGACCCCACCCGAGAGTCAGAAGGCCGGAGGCCCGGGCCCCGCCTCACCTCGTCCACCGCACGGCGCGGGAGATGCAGCGTTCCGAGCAGCAGCTTGAGCTTCACAGCCGACGAGAGGCGGTGGAAGCAGAGGCGGATGTTGTCAATGACGGCGGCTGTGAGCAGAGATGCGATGCTGGGCGGCGCCCACAGCTCGTCCGTGGCTCCGAGCTTGTTGTGCAGCCACAGGCCCGTGTCGCTCTCCCGCATGGACGCCATCTTGGAGACCGCGGCGCGCTCCGGCCGGCACCGAGTGCGGACGCCTACGCGCCCCCACCGAGGACCCCCAACATGGCGGCGCCCAGGGGTGCGGGGCGGAGCCTCGGGCGCGCGAACGCGTGTGGCGGGGGGCGGCGGCGCAGCCTGCCGAGGGCTCCGTGCTGACGCGCGGGAACTGGAGCCACAGCGCGCCGTGGGGAGGCCCTCCGGCTTCCGTACAGCGTCATGTCGGTGTCTGCACAGCGCCGAGAGATGGCGTCGCAAGAGAGCAGGTCGCGTTCGGATGACGCCACGGTCGCCGGCGCGAGTCGGGCTGCGACCTACGAGTCGAGTAGTCGGTGAAGAGTTGCCAGGGGCCCGGCGGGATGGCTCAGTGGTCTAAAGCGCCTGCTTGGGAAAGCTTGGGCGGCTTCAGGGACCGCGGTTCAATCCCTGGCACCACATGCTACGCCAACCCTGCCCTCGGGGTGGGCTGAGCCGGCCATAAAAATGAGTGACTAAACAAACAAAGGTTCTAAAACAAAAAAATATAAATAAATAAAATTTAAAAAAAAAAAGACTTGCCAGACTCCCACTTGGCGGAATGGGTTGTGCGCACCCGACGGCGAGGCTGTCCGGGGGCCACGCCCGACCGGAAGGGCGCGGGCCTGGTGGGGTCTCGGCAGGGCTGCGCCGGGCGCCCCGCAGGTGGTGCTGCCGCGTTCTCGGGTTCCTGCGCCCTGCGCTTTTGCAGGAATCCAGGGCTACCTTCTCAGGGATGATGCGAGCTTCTCATTAAGTATAGATGTCGGGAAAACCTCATTTTTATTACTCTACCTGGAAACAGGATTTCCAGGACTGCTTCGGGAACCGGCAAGACCGATGGAATAAGTGTGTCCAATATAAAGATACGTTGAAGGGGATTAAGAGCAGTGTCCTTAAGGGGCTGGGGAAATAGCTCCGTGGCACAAGTGCCTGCCTGGCAAGTGCAAGCGCAAGCTTGTGAGTTCAACACCCCAGTCCCGGGAAAAAAAAAAAAAAAAAAAAAAGGCAATATATTTATCACTATAATAAAACTTTTTAGAACCGGGTCTGGTGGCGGACACGTGTCAGCACCCAGCTGGCTGAGGCAGAAATATCGTTGCGAGTTCGGGACCAGCCTGTGCTACATTATGAGTTCAAGGCCAGCCTGAATTGCATAGTGAAAACCTGTCTCAAAATGACAAAATAAATAATTTTTTAGAATAAAAAAGTTAAATGTAAACATTCGCTGTATGCTTTAAATCCTGTACATTGTGAGTAGCATAGGTAACTGAAGAAATACTCCAAAAGCAATTAAATGATTTCAGCTAAGAAATAGCTCCCATCCTTGACTAGTAGGTGAAGTTCTGGCCTAAATGGGGCTGATGCTGAAAGTTGTTTAATGTATTTCGTTTGAAGGTAAATAGTTTAGCATATGTAAATGCCTATAAATCATAAGAAAATGATAAAACCAGCAGTCCAGTGTACAAGAGTCAGTAACCTGAAAAACACAGACCAAATTAATACATCTCGGTACATCCATCAGATTGCAAAATTAGAAAATATAGGTCTCTTTTAAAAAAGCAGGTATGATATGGTTCCAGTACCACCTACTTTTACGAAACTACTTTTGAACTTTTGTTAATAGTCTGTTACCCATGTGTTTCTGGGTTCAACGCTGTAGTGTTTGGATTTATTCATCAGTCTCTGTGCCAGCTCTACACTATGATAGCTTTCTAGCAAGTCTTGAAATCAGGCACGGTTACTTCTCTGCAGTTTATTTTGTCTATATTAGGTCCACATTGTCATATAAATTTTAGAGTTGTCAATTTCTGCTACAAAAAAATAAACCCCAAACCCAAACCCTTTGGGCATTTTACAGGCAATGTGTTTATCTATAGATCAGTTTAGGGAGCACAGAGAGCTGGCTTTTGAACATGCTATATGCCTGCTTTCATTTGCATTTCTTTAAATTCGCAGCATCAGGAGCTGCAGGGATAGCTCTGTGGTACAAGTGCCTGCCTGGCAAGTGCTAGGTTGTGAGTACAAACCCTGGTCCCATAAATAAATAAATAAATAAATAAATAAATAAATAAATAAATAAATTCTCAGCATCATTCCATAGTTTTCAGTATAGGTGTTGCACACCTTATGGTTTTTCCCAAGTACTTCATATATTTTGGTGTTACTGCAATTTTATAATTTTTAACTTGTAGGTGTTTGTTAGCATATTGCAATGCCATTGACATGTGTTTGTTGATTTTTTTTTAGAATTTTAAATTTATTTATTTTTCTTGTTTCAGAACCTTTGTTTTTTATTCACTCATTTTTATGGCCAGCTCAGCCTG